>PVIU01021758.1:0-30847 GCA_004026605.1 Ondatra zibethicus
AAAACATTAAATGTCATATGAACAAAGCAAATATTTTACATATTTAAAGAGATATGTATAAGTATCCAAAGCGGGGATTTAAAATATATGATTGTGAGGAAAAGTAAAACTAACAAAACCAAAGTTTAAAATTATTGTGTCCAGGTCATGCTTACAACACTTTAGAATATGCTTGGCTTAGTAAATCAGAAGAAATGTTGGTCTATAGTTGTTATTTAGATTCTTGTCATAAGAACTTGTGGTACATGCTTATGATGCTTATGCTCTGTTGGATGAATGAGGCAGATTAAACATTCATGAAGAATCTGTTATATACTGGCAATGTCAGGTCAATGTGAATTATAAGGGGAGACTCATTGCTCCAAAACTGAATTCTGAAGATTAGCTGAGTGTCAGAGGGCAGTTCTTTAAGCAACACAGGAAAAATAATATAATTCCAACTTCTAGAGCCAATTCCTAGATATCAAACTGTGTTTTTAACAGTCTGTGAGCTTTGAACTTGAGAGTGGTCATTTGGGTGATGGGCAATTCACTTTTGTACACATCCCAGTCACACTATTCCCAACCTGTAGGTATAACACTAGCACCTATCGTTAGGGCACACTCAATGTTAGAATCAGTTTCTTCTATATTAAATGAAAGCACACTTCCTTGAAGCATAGTCAGTTTCCCCTGGTTTGCCTGGGACTATCCCATTTCTACTTTTTAAACCAGTTAAGGGCAAAGCAAGACAGTTGGTCAGCCATCATGCAATAGTACCAGGCAATGAATAAAATATTAACATATTGTGCCTACAGTATTGCGAATTTCTCTAGGGAAGTTTTCTAACTAAATTCAAGCTTTTAATTTTGTAGTTATTAAATATAAAGTATTGGAGCAAATGCAAAGTTGTAGCAGCAAATTAAATTTTTCCATTTCGGTCTGTGTGTCTTTGGATCAACTGCTTCCACATTAACTAGGGGTTTGAAAGAAAGGCAAGATCTCAGTCTATTCCAGACTGACTGGACCAGAGTCAACCTTTTAATCAACATCTACATATTTTTATGATGAACTGGTAAAGAATAAATATCTGATTTCTAGAGTGACCTCAATAACATTCATTTGTTTCTGATAACCCATGCGGCTTCTTTTACCTGGTCATATTTCAATATTCAGGCTCTGGGAATGATCTTGGTAATACATCTCCATATATACTTCTGATGTGTATTACAAGCTGAGAGTATCAATTTACCACACACATAATTATATATTATTAACCTAGTCAGTTTTCCAGCTCTTACACATACTATTCATTTTACTAAAAAACTAAAAGGCAATGGAATGGACCCTGTCATACTATAAGGATAACTTAGAAGCTTTGTTGGAATTAAGAGTTCTGGTTTCTATGTCTTGAGTTTCAGATTCATGAGACTAAATCTGGATATTTCATAACTCCAAAGGAAAATGGAAATTTTTATTTCAATGACCCTATTTCTAGATCCTGTCTTATGGATACCTGACCTTGATATCAAATGATCTAAGGCATAATGAATAGCTCAACTCCTATCTGAAAGCCTTGGTTTTGGATTAACCTCTTTTTGTAACTGAATCTTTAGTATATGGTAATCTGGTATCATGATTGATCCATCGTAAATGAAAATATAAAAAGTGGTATTCAGTGCCTTTCCTTTGAAAATGCTCCTGAACATATTCATCACTTTTATTTTCCCAAGTAATAATTAGTTCATTTTCATAAGTAATTGACAAATTCCTTTGCATTTTAGCTTTGTAATAGTCTTATTCATCTAAATTCAGGGTTTATGAAAGCCTATGCATAAAAAAAGATCAGAATAACAGTTAAGGATGAGGGAAAATAACACATGCAACCATATCCTCTTTTTTTCTAGTCACAAAACTCATCCATTTCCTAAATCTTCCCTGCATTTCCAGAATATAGAAATCTATTTAGCCAGGTAATTTAAAATTAAATATTATGTAGAATCTGCTCTGAGAAACACAGCTTTAGTGACTTATTTCTGTGCATTGATTTATCAATGCCAATAAATATTCCCACAAATTAATCAGTATTTCAGTGGAAAGGCAGTGTACTATCTAATAAGCAATCGTATGAGAATGGATGGAATAACATCACACAATTGAAGGGGGGTTAAGAACAATGAACAAAAGACATTGTACTATTTGTGTACACAAGACTAGATGAAAAATGTTCTAACCAGGTTTTTTGTAATGTCCAGATAATGATGCTATAACTCACTGTTTGAAGTTTGATGGACCACAGAAAATAGTTTCCAACCTGTAAGACTACAGCATATTATAAGTACATCTGAAATAGGATGTAATGACATATTTTTATTAGATTGCAAGAAACAACTGGGTGTAAAGGGATCTAAGATATAACCTTTAACGTAGTAAGGAGGCCACTTGTTCGTTCTGGCCACCCAGAACCAACGTAACCACAGAGAAACTATATTATTTAAATCACTGTTTGGCCCATTAGCTATAGCTTCTTATTGGCTAATTCTTACATATTAATTTAACCCATTTCTAGTAATCTGTGTATCTCCACGTGGCTGTGACTTACTGGCTAAAGTTCTAAGTTCTATATGAGGCGGGGCTACATGGCTTCTCTCTGACTCTGCCTTTTGTTTCTCCCAGCATTCAGTTTAGTTTCCCTGCCTATCTCTATTCTTTTGCCCTATCCAGCCAAGCCAGTTTTCTTTATTAATTAACCAATCGTATTCACAGCATACAAAGGGGAATCCCACATCACTTTAATTTAGGAAGTTATTAATAAAATAACTTTATTCATTCAGTCTTCCATGCTACTTATTTCTAAGGTAATATTACCCAGATTGAGAAGTTTATATTTAGAAATATATTTGTTACTAGTATGTATGTTTTCAGGGCTAACCATTTGGTCTTAGTTAACCGACCTGCATACTCTTCTCTGAAAAAGACTATTTCTTCCTCTCTCAGCATTCCTTAGTTGCCTGTATGTAGTTCTTTGTGTAGGGTTGAAGGCTCATAGTTTTTCCACAGCCACTTTGGTATTTGATTTTGTTCTTGTTCAGGTCAGGTTGAGGCAGTCATGTTAGTGAGACTATGGGTGTACCTTCTGACTTTACTGTGAAACACTTTACCAAAGCAAACTCCCTGATCTTTTGACTCTCATGATTTTTCTACTCCACCTCCACTTCCTCAGTGATCCATGCAATTTAGGTGCAGAAGAATATTGTAGATAGAATGGGCTCCACGACTCTGGATTTTGATTAGTTGGGGTTTTCTGTAGTGATCTTCATCTATTGCAAAGACAAGTTTTGTAGCATGAGGGCCTGCTAGTTGGGGTTTCTGGCCTCCCCTTAGGTCCCACAGCTGGCAAGTCCCGAAGGAATTCACACAGAGGTCTCCAGAAGGTTATAAACTGATTGGCCCATTAGCTCAGGCCTCCCATTAGCTCCTGTAGCTTATATTTAACCCATTGTCCCTATCTATGTTAGCCACATGGCTCAGTACCTTTCTCAGCAGGGCAGGTCACATCTTGCTTCTTTGGTGGTCCAGGCAGGAGAGCCAAGGGAGCTTCCTGCTTCCCAGAATACTCCTATTCTCCTTGCTCCGCCTCTACTTCCTGTCTGGTTGTCCCATCTATACATCCTGGCTAATGGCCAATTAGTGTTTATTTAAATCATGATTGACAGAATACAGACAATTCTCCCGCACCAAAGTTTCTTTGATGAGACACAAGACTACAGTTATCTGTGGGTACAGTGATAAATATTTAGGTTGTTGTTTAGGATGATGCTGATTTAATAAAGTGCTGATTGTAGTTTCAGACCCAAGATCCATGACTTTACTACACTTGGGTATTTGGATACCCAATTGGTTTTCAGTAACAGGAATGGTTTCCCTCTTGTTGAGTACATGTAAAGTCCAATTAGCGACCTGCTGGTTACTGGCAAGGTATGTGTGCCCCTACTGCATCCTTAGTTATCATGCTATGCTGATTGTTAACGTGGGTCATAAGCTTTATATTTGCATAGAAATGCTGGTTACTACCCTGTTTGGAAGCTTCTATGGCACTTTCTTTTATTATGAAAGCTATTTTTTAGATTGGAGGCAATCATGAATCCATGTTTTCAAAACTCTACTAACTCTGGTCATTACTTTGACCTTCACTGAGATCTCAGTCAGATGCTGTCATTTAAATAATCTCAAGTTGAAATCATGGTAAACTTGAACTCTATCATCTTATTTGATCCTTATGTCAGATCACCCCTTCTCACTTGGTAAATGGCATCTTCATACCATCACTTCCTTAACTAAAAGCATTAACTCATTCTTTCTTTCTTATTTTGACATCTTGAATTCAAGTCATTATCAAACTTGACTCTCTTACTCTTAGTATATTGAGAATTCAGCCTCATCCAACTGTCTTCATTGCTATTGTCTACTTGGAAACATCATCAACCATTGCTATGCTAGCATTTACAGTTTCAAGCTAGCTTTTTTTTTTTCTGATTTCTATCTTGAAGCCCAACTATCTAGTCTCATAGACAAACCAGAGTTACCTTATAGGAAGGTAAATCTCAGCAAGAATGGTGTTCAAAACTCTAAAACAATGTAAAACTTTTATTGTTACAAGAATAAACTCCCAACCTCTGTGAGTAACCTCTATAGTATTATTCTCAGGTCCTCTCCTACCTCTGGCCCAGAGTTCTTCCATTTTATTCTTTATTCCTCATCATTCACAAGCCTTTGACTATCCATTTTCCTTTTGGACTATTAATGTTGCTCTCACTTCAACATCTGTTTCCTTTGTTTGGAGCAGAATTTAACCAGATTTAACTACATGACTCACTCTGACTTTGCTTGTTCCTTTCCTTGATGCTAAGTATCAAGGATTCTATGACAATTGCCTTTGAGTGAAAATCAGTTCTATCATTTTATGTATCTTAACCTACATAACACACAGAGAAGTTATCACTACCTAATATACAGTTTTATTTGGTTCTTCTCTGTTTCCCCATTTCAGATTCTATAGTCATTTTCTCTTTAGAGTAAATCTGAGCATATAGTAGGCATTGATAAAGGCGTTCAGGATGATTAGGTAAATACCTAATACCTACTGTTTCAAGCCTCAATCTCTCACCTATCATTCAATTTTTACAAATAATATACTATCCAGACAAGAGATAACTTGCCCTGATTGTCTTCATCTTTATACATATAAGTAATGTTGAAAAAAAACAAATTTTTATCAGCTGTTAAAATATCAGTTTTTTTGACACTAACTAGAAATGGATAATGATCCCTTTCTCAATGTGTCCTATGGTCCCTGATGGAATGGAGGACGCAAGAGTGATGCTGGGGATAAAGACCTCATTACAGTGCTTACATCTTCTTTGTCATTTTGATTTTTTTCCTTATGAAACTGGTGGTATTCCATTCAGTTCTATATCCAAAAATATGCTAGCTCACAATGGCTAGGTTAGTCAAATGCACCCTCACCAAAGAATGACAGCAAAATTACCTGTTTCTAAAATCAAACACCTTTGTTCCCATATATTGCCATTTCTTGGCTTACAGTATCTCCCATATTTATTGACTTCCATTCTCCTTAAGAGTCTCACAGAGGAGGCTAGTTTAAAATCTTGATATATGATTAAAGAGAAAGGAAACTGTAAGAGCTACGGCTAAAAATAGGCAAGTCTTGTTTTATTCTGACATTTAAGGCAGCAATTCCAGCCCTCTACTGGGAAAACAAGTATCAAACAGGAGGACAGGGGCTCTGTTCCTTGTTTATACTCTGTGGGGATCTGCTGATGGCTGGCAACACTTGAACAATCTAAAGAGCCCGACCTCTATGCTCCAGAAGCATTTCAGTGAATATGTAAAAGTCTCCGCAAGGACTCCAGTGTTTGGAAACATAATGGCAAGATTTTGATTGAGGCCCAGTATTGATTAACCTCTTTAACGTTCTGGCCGTGACATTTCTGCCACTAAGCAGTGTGCCCATACACTTAATACTATTAGAACTGAGCACCAGTGGTCAAGGGCTTCATAAGAAAGAGTTCCTTGGTCTTTTTTACTTTCCCTTTCAGAGAATTTAGACTCCCCCATATTCATTCCAGTCACTATCCAAAGAGTGTTCAGGAACAAGAGGGAAGTCTCTGAAACAGCTTTAAAAGAGAAGACAAGAGATCAAACTCCTTTCCCCGCCTCTTCTAACTTTTACCTGCTACTTCATAAATCACTAGAGTCCCCATGATTTCATTTCTTATCTGTATAAAGTGAGGGATTAAACCCATGCTCCTTCTCAAAGGTATTTGCTAAGAATGAATAAATCTGGCATTATGGAATGAAATTGACAGTTTGACTGTGACCTTGGAACAAAGGGAAATCTTGTACCACATCCTGAATTTCTTAGCGCAAAGTGGGCATCACCTGAAGTGCATTCCCAGGCCTGGCATAGTTGCTAATGAGAAGAAACGTAAGAAAAGTAAAGTAATTTTCAGACTACCTTTGTTGGAACATAGAACATATTACAAAGTGGCTATAAACAATCTGTTATTAGTGTCACATTTTGTATCTGAGGAGATTGAAAACCCAAAGAGTTAAACAGCCAGCCTCAATCTGTAATATAATTAAGCAATAGCAATAAAATACTATCACTGAAGCAGAGCTACTTTGTCCCTACATCAACTTATTTTTATGTCTCTGTGTAGCATATTCCTTGATTATACCTTGAGGTTTGGTGCCTTGATTTAATTTTCATGCCTTTTGGTACCTCTATCTACAGACAAATATGAACTGGGATGATTTAGAATAAATACACAAACCTTAATAAACTTTGGCCAGAGGTTGTCAGAGTCTCAAGGTTATAAATCTCATTTTCAAATGTGCATATCCCAGATCTTTATTTCTGTTGTTACAAGTGAATAAGCTTTTAGCACTAAAATTAGACAATGCATAATGATTCACAAAAGAAATTATAGCCGTATATCCAAAGGAAACAAAAATATTGGAGCAAAGATGTTACATACTTTGGGGAGAAAATAGGAACTATAAAAAGAGAGGACAAAAGAAATCCTCTTGGGATGCCTATATGGTCTTATTTCTTAGCAAGGATACATCTTCCTTTATTGTGTATACTGAGTGGAAAATATTGTCCATTTCCTTAAGGAAAGCATTAAATTAATATTTTGTTAAATGAACATAGCAATAAAACAATTCCTGATCCCTCTTTGCTTTTTCCCACCTATCAGTACACTGTTCAAGAATCATAAGAAAAAAATTTTTCTGGTTGATGGCAATTAACACAAAGACCCACTACTGAATGATATTTAGAGAGTGGGGGTCTTTGGAGCACTGAGTTATAAATGGGATATCTATATTAAACTTCCCAGTCTAGTCTAAAGGATCTGTGTGGAAGAGATGGTGTTAAGACTGGAAGAGCCAGAGGTGGTAGAAACAGAATTTTTGATATACAACAGGGCTGATGAATACAAGGATTCACAGAGATTGGGACAGCATGTATAAGACCTGAACAAGCTCAAGACAAATGAGATCCACGGATGGAGAGTAGGAAATGAGCTCAAAGTCCCATTTCTACCCAAGAAACTCTTTGTAGTTGATAGCTCCTGGGAGAGGGAAAATCAACTGTCCTCAATGATGTAGTACTGGGTGTATCAACTACATTAGAGGGCAGGCCCCATGCTCAGGAGTGGCTGGCCAATGCAACATAGATTCTATGGCTTCTTAAGACAGAGAAAGAATATGAAGTTGGCTGAGTAGGAAGGTGGGGAGGATCTTTGAGGACTTGGGGAAAAGAGAGGGAATATGATCAAAATATATTGTATTATTCTAAAAGAATAAAAACATTTAAAAATTGTCCTGTGTGTTTTTCTGTTTATATGACATAGGACTCAAATATACATATTTACCACTCATTCAAACTCACAATTCTCTGTGTAAGGATACTAAGATTTGATACTTATTTATACTTTGGCACCTACATTTGGGGGATCTTCGGACTTTATAGCATCAGATACTGTATGTACCCTGAACATAGCAGAGTGTTCATTTCTAAAGTGTCATCCCTGGATAAGACCGAGATCTGGACCGTTTTATTATGGCTTTCACTGGTCTAGGTTGGCAGTGGTAAGGAAGTTTCACTTTGCCCTAAGAGGATCAGTATGGATTTTGTGTGATTTGGACATATGTCTAAGAGGAACTATATGAAGACTGCCGTGTCTTTGACACCTAGGACACAACGGAACAGTTCTCAGATAGAAATGATTTCTGTCACAACAAACCCACCACAAATAGACAGCAAAATGTGACTTGGAGTTGAAAAGGTCCATCTTCAATCCCTAATCCCTGACCCCTTCTTTTGATGAATATGATGTTTCATTCTTCGTCAACGTGAGCAGCATAAGTTGTCTCATCTCTTAACTTAAATCTGAAGTGATTCAAGTAAACAAGTGTCAAGAAGTTTCTTTAGTTATTCAAGCTAAAAGGATTAAGGTTTTGTAATAAGCTTGTTTGTTGTTGTTGTTGTTGATTGTGTAGAAAATGGTCAGCTCATGGAAAAAAACTAGAAGACAGAAGGAAAACATACTATTAGACCCAGAGAGTGTTTAAAAGCAATCCCAAAAGCTGGTTATTATTTAGTTTTCTTGGATAAATGAATATTTTATAAACTGGTAATATTGAGCCTTTTTCTCCTGTCCTTAAATATCTGTCCAAAATATTTTATGTCATATGTTGGCAAATGATTTTAACATTCACTTTCACCTGATATATCTTCCTGCTTGTACAATTCATTTCAGAGGCATAACTTGTTTTCTTTGCTAAGATTTCATTTCCTCCCATCTCAGAATTTGATGAAATCTATTTCTTAGTTCCTCGTCTCCCACTGAAAACTGACAACAAGTATCAGGCCAAATGTAGCTGTCCCATCTGAAGTAATTCATTCCTGTCAAAGATTAGACAGTATTTTTTTCTTGACATAAGATGACTGATACTGTCCTGTTAGATCCCAGAGGTACAACTTAACCACTTAAGAACTAAAACTCATTTAAAGAAATGTATTCTAGCCATAGGATTAAGTTTCCATTTCAAGGTTAGATATAAGGTGCAGTGGAGAAAATGGATAATAATGGGTGCTTAAAACGGAGAGTGATTTAAAATTAATACTATCTTAGGCCAAAGGAAGTTAAAGGCAATTCTGGCCTTCGGAATGATTTCAATTACTCATCCATTCTGTAGTTGTGATTGAGAAGCCATGGCTGTTCCTACCGTGTGCCTTTGGTATCTTGGCCAACTGTAGATCTCATTTCAACTCATTTAAAGTAATACAAAACCAAGGGATCTTTAACAAGATAGTGAAGTCCACAGATGACTTGGTTCACTAGTTGTCCAGGTAGGTTTCAAAGACAGGAATCCCTGATGAGACACTGAGTCCTAGAAGCTGGGCCATGTGCTCCTTTCAGTTTATTTCACAACACTTTAGGAGAGTTTGTTCTTATGAAGAATTTTTATGTCATTTAGCTGCTTTTGTCAATCCCTAAACCAATTTTAGGGATTAAGAAATGGAGGCTCAGGAGATGGAACTTCTTCACTGCTACTGAGCACAACAGGTCAGTCTGTTTGATTTATAAATTGAAATTCTTTGCAACATTTCATTGGATTAAAATTTCCAGGTGCCAAAAACAAACCAAACAGAATCCCAAATCAGGAGCCATCACTGGGTGCTCTGTTACTTCTTGTTACTATCAGACTGCACACTCGCTCTTCCCTTTTGGTTGATGTCTGATGCTGCTCTCTTCTTTTGTCTCTCTTAGCAAATGCATCAGCAATTCATCAGTTCTTGATCTTTAAAGCGATAACGATTTAGCCTTTGCCTTATTACTTCAAGGATGAGTTTTGCAATCAATTTTGGAACTTATTACAATAAAGAACTAGAAGATGGTGAAAAATGATTCTGATGCAGATCCCAGGCAGCTTTCCGCTAGTACCTCTGCCTCCTCCCCTTCTCCTTTTTTTCCTCCTCCTTATCTCCTCCTTCCTCTTGCCACCTTCTTCCCTCCTACTGTTTCTTCACTCCTGCTCCTCCTGCCCATCCCCATACTCTTCCTTGCTTGCTTCTTCTTCCCCTTCTGCCCTCCTCCTCTTCTCCCTCCTCCACCATCTTTCTTATTCTTCTTACTCTTCTGCTATACAAATCCATACTTTATTCTCTCTGAGGAGTTCATACTAATCTTTATATAACATATGAAAATAGTCTCTGAATAATCTTCTGTGTCTGATGTAATTCTTTTTGTTTTGTTTTCTGAGACAGGGTTTTTCTATAGCTTTGGAGCCTGTCTTAGAACTAGCTCTTGCAGACCAGGCTGGTCTTGAACTCACAGAGATCTGCCTACTTCTGCCTCCCAAATGCTGGCATTAAAGGTGTGAGTCACCACTGCCCAGCTCCTGATGTGATTCTTATCCCATCATAATCACAATGTTGTGGAAAGTAAGGATTTTGGTTTTTTTTTAATTTTTGCTTTTAGTAACACATGGTATTCTGCTCATGATAACACATGATATTCTAGGACACATACATATCTTTAAATCATCATGATGTTATACATGTCATCATATGATCCATTATATGCATCCTTTCCAGATAACATTACAGAAAGGAAGGAAGGGGTTCATTTAGAGTGGCCATTTGGGAATTAAATGCTAGTTATAGTGTTATGTGGCACAGTTTAAAAAAGTTATTCATTATAGTTTTTATTTATGTGTTAATGAGTGAATGTTGTATGTATGGGTACCACAGAGGCCAGAGAAATCATCAGATCCTCAGATTTAGAGGTGTAGATGATCCTGAGACACCTCATAAGGATGCTGGAAACTAAACCAGAATACTCTAGAAAATCATTAAGTAGTCTCCACCATAGAATCATCCCTTTAGTTCTAAGTGATTTCATTTTTCATTTGTTTGTTTTTGACATAGGTTCTATGTGTAGATCTGGTTGGCCAAGAATTGGCTATGTTGACCAGGCTGGCCTTAAACTCACTAAAATCTGCCTGATCTAACCTCCAAAGCACTAGAATTAAAGGTGTGCATCACTAAACTGAACCAAAATTATTTTTTTTATTACTGGCTTAAACTGAAACTAGATATTGAGAAAGACCAGGAAAAATTATAAATATGCTATGGCCAAATGTCATAATAATCATTTCCTTTAAATCTCATACTAACCATAACTCTTAAGGTTATTTTAGACACTAAAGTTATTTGAGAACTTCATGCTAACTTCTGAATTCTACATAAGCTTCAACACACAAATTGTATCAAATGCTTCTGCTTCTATGACTGCACATTTATATGTTGCTCTGTTATTTTAAGATTGTCACTAATAACTGCTTACAACCCATGGGAGTACAAGATCATAACACCTCAGATGGGAGGTCCAAATTCCTTAGTTCACTTATGAACACAAACATTCAATGAGTAGCTACAGAACGAAGGACTTGGTACAATTGTATAAATGCAAAAAGCAATGAACAGATCCGAAGAGTTTTCTATGATTTTTCACTTATTACCTAATTAAAGAAGCTACAAAATAAGTAAGATCAGCATAATCTTTGTCCTAAGTCATTTACATATGTATATGAAGGGTCAGATATTTTCAATGGGTTATGGGCACATACTAAACAGTTAATAGCCTTTTATTTGGCTAAAAGACAACCAAAAAACATTCCAAACATAGAAGTTAAACTAAATATGTATTAACTATTATCATGAAACAAAGTAGTTTCATGTGTTTAGAATGTTCATTCCATTCAGATTTATTTTTATATTCCCTTCCTTTGTGATCAGTTTTGCACTTTTTAGTAGTTAATGCTGACCCATTCACCCAATTGCTTTATGTCAACACAAATTTTTTTAAAACGACTAAATATTCGGGAGAAGTTAAACAGCCAAATTCTTCGTTAAAACTCAGATTTGCATTCAGTGATTTGGCTCAGTGGCTACAATTTCTTGCTGCGCAAGCCTGGTGGTGTGAATACAATCCATGGATCTTATGATGGAAGAAGAGTCAACTCTCCAAAGTTGACCTCTGACATTTATCAATGTTCTGTGTGATGTGCATGACAGCATTCACATATAAAGTCATATATACACACATACACACACACACACACACAAAACACAGACACGCAAATGCACACATAAACAATTAATAAGATGTTTTATCAAAGCTCAAATTTGAACTAACTCAAGTGAAGCAAAATTGTATCAGATGCCTGGGATAGTGTATGGATCTTGGAAAAATATCAGTCTTAATCAACTTTCTTGGTTTGCATACAATATAGTGTGTATTTTTACATCGGATCAGCTTACTTATTTTTATGTCTTTACCCTTGCTAACTAATCCACTGCCACTCAACTTCGACTTAATTTACTGTTTTCTGACACACTTATGACTTGACATTTATAGTCATTAAGTTTTATATTTCAGCTTTGAACACTTTAGCCAAGGGTTTTCTACAAAAACAATGTCACTGTTTTGTTGCTATTTTAGTGTCATCATGCATTTTATCACAGCTGTCAACTGGTCAACCTGCATTTAAAAAGTGCCCTGGTGCTACATATTGTATAACTAACAGGAAACTGAACTTTAGTTCTCAACCACACAGGATCATCTGGTTTATAATCCAGAAAAAACATCACTATGAATTGCCTGTGTGCTTTCTATATTAAAGCACATGTAATACCAGTTTCTAGAAGGGCTCACTCTCTGGATTTATTTAACATTTAAATTAATGAACAATGTTTCCGTTCCAGTGAATCGTTACTCTGTTAAGTGATGTAGACTTACTAAATACTAATTTTTAAAAATTTATCACTGAGGCCTCTTTGTTTCAGTTGGTGGATACAAGACATTTTTCTTTATGTGATATTAATATCTAATTTTCAAATTCTTAATGAAAATTATTGAAACGAGAGGCATCATCTTGCATCTCTCTTTGAGAGTGATGATTTTCCATCAAGACTCACAGACTGCAAAAGTCTAGAATTTCTTTGCTGATTTATGAGGTTGGAAATTATGTTGTCTGTGTATTTTAGCTATTCCCCAATGTATTAAAAAAATTGATCTTGCTGGGTGGTGGTGGTTTATGCCTTTAATCCCAGCACTCGGGAGGCAGAGGCAGACAGATCTCTATGAGTTTGAGGCCAGCCTGTGCTACAGAGCTAGTTTCAGGGCAGGCTCTAAACTACAAAGCTACAGAGAAACCCTGTCTCGAAAAACAAAACAAAAAACAACAAAAAATTGATCTTAATCCTGTTCAGCTAATTGACATCTTGCTTTCATTATTACATAAAGATATACATATATTTATTTTCATTTTTATCAACTAACAGAATGAAGAAATGCATAACATACTTCCCCTTGTAAGAGTGATCCTGACATCAGTTTACTGTTTGATTGATTTTTTTTTTTTATTCTTAGCTCTGGTCTTATACTGTGCATCTAATATGTTCTTATGCCAACTTGAATATTGTGTGATAATAGCAGTATATTTCATCAATTTCCCTCAAATATTCTACACACATGCTGGATTTGATTTTACAATGCTCTTAATACTGTAGAAGTTCATTGTCCCTTAGAGATTTTTCATGGAGTCTTGGTTTGCTAACAATTAGGTTTAAAAATCTGCCACACATAAAAATGTTTATGCTCAGTTTATGTGTGTGCCCCTGTAGAGAGACTGGTACAACTGTACCTTCTCCCCCTTGAGATGACGCTGCACTCCATTACATTTAGCAATCTTTAGGTTGATAGCTCTCTGACTTGCTCAGTAGGCAGAAATGTGTCCTTTTCTACCAGCCTCAATAATTGCTGATTTTACTTCAGCTAAGTTTCTCTCTATTCACACACATACCTGCACTCCCACTGCTATACTCTCAGGGGGACACTATTTACAGCAGAAAAGAACTTGTATAGACTAAGTTTTTGTTTTGTTTTAAAATTTTCTATAGTCCCCTTTGGAAAGATACTCAGATGTCTGTTCAAGTAAATTGAATTATTTTCCAGTAGCATAAATTATTTGAAGCTGGAAATAATGACAAATTAAAAAAAAAAACAAGCAATCTTGATGCTGTCTTCATCAGAAAAGCATCAGTGACACCTGGATACTCTTTTTCTAGCTATACACTCTTTTATAGTGATTATACACCAAAACTTGTAAAATTTAGCAAAAACATATTTACATTGTTCATCCTGACTACCTTACACAGACCATATAAGGATTCATGTTGGATTTGTCTGTTTTGAAATCACTTTGGTTCTTAATACATGACATGTTACAGTGGCTAACAGAGCAAAAAACATGGAAATTATATATAATCTTTAAGTATTTATAATTTTATAAATTTAAATGAAACTCTGCTCACATATCACAATCTGGAGCAATTAATTTTCTTTACATATATAAAAAGAACATATGTATTTGTTATTTCTTTTTGTTCTGATTAGATAACCTGTTTGAAGGCTAATGAACTGCCAGTCTAGAACACCACATATTAATTTCCATCAATAAGCTTCTGAGTCTGCTATCTTCTGGGAGGCCACTCTACAGGTAAAATGGTCTGATGCAAAACCAATCTGCTCTGTGCTCTGAATCTCGATTGCACTGGCTGTGTGATCTGTTAAACCATCTGTCCCTGTCCCTTTTGTAATTAAAGACAGCGATACTAGAGAATGTAGCATGCTAAGTGTTCAAGTTTTCATTGAAGAATGAATACTTTGGAGAAAATATAGGAGATTTGTGGAAATAATGAGCACTCTTCAAAAGAAGCATGCATTACTTTGAAGATGCGGCTCATGGTCTTTTGTAAACTAGCAGTCTGTTCAGAAAAGTGATGTTTACAGATTTGAAGTAGATATAAGAAGGCTTGGGTAATTGTTAAAATTCCATCTTGAAAATTCAAGAATTTTAAAAATATTTAATTTTAATCCTGTATATATGCGTGCTGAGGATGTGGTAGGTGCACATGAGTGCCAGTGCCAACAGAGGCAAGAAAAGTGTTTAGGATCCCCTGGCGATGGACTTACCGGTTGTGGTAATATGCCTGATGTAGGTCCTGGGCACCGCACTTATGCACCCTGGAAGAGCTGTGCAAATGCTATCAAGGTCTACTATTAATATGAGTACATAAAGGGATTTTATAGTGAGCATCCCATTCTAAGACCAGTTTACTCCCTAGGGACATTGTTCATGCAAGAGTTACAGATACTAATGAAGAGGTAAAACTACAAAAGAAAACAAATAACAGACTTTTGACCATCCAAAATCATGCATGAGTAGAAAAGATAAAATCCATTGCCCTTGAAGAATTATTCAAACAAACCTAAACCATGATGCACACATTTTAACTGAAATATCACTAGCTTAAACAGATTTCAGACTAGAACCTACAGGAATGTAAGTGCAAAATCACATTGAGAGCCAGAATTGAAACAATTGGAAAAGCATTAAATATGTTTGAAATGTGACATGGTTTTCAAGAGCAGACTCCAGTGATCCTTTCTCCCATACATGCTGCATGGTCTTTTTCTGTAAATGTATGCTGAACTGTGGAGAAGGAAGAGGAGAAGATTGGCGGATGGGAAGGGTAATGGGAAGTTGGAGGGGGAGGGGAAGGCTGCAACAAGGATGTAAAATAAATAGATGAATGAAGAAAAGAAAGAAAGAAAGAGCATATGCTGAATAAACCAACACAAAAATATATCACTGTGGCAAAAGTGACATAATGACACTTTCTGAATGAAACTATGAAATACACTATAAAGTCTGTTTTATATGTCCTATCTTCTTTTCTCTTGCATTCATTGTCTTGAAAGAAGCCACTTACCATTTTATGATCCAGCCATCTGGAGACATCCATGTGACAATGGAATACAG
This sequence comes from Ondatra zibethicus, assembly GCA_004026605.1. NCBI lineage: Eukaryota > Metazoa > Chordata > Mammalia > Rodentia > Cricetidae > Ondatra > Ondatra zibethicus. The sequence goes on from PVIU01021758.1 coordinate 15,964, forward strand.
CCTGTTGGCAACCACATCTGTGGTACAGAAGCAGATTCTCTTATTTCATGTCAAACCTTCAGACAAGGTTATAGCCCTGGCTGTTGGCTATCTTTACCATTATGGGAAACTTTGAGGCTAAAGTGCTGACCTACTATGATCCTTTTCTCCCAGAAACAAGTGACAAAATATGTTCATTGTTTTATGTCACCATTATTTTAGATAACTAGCTATGTAGCAATTCATAAATAATACATGAAGCATATTTATAGTAAAATTAAGAATATAGTGTCAAAAGAGCCATTATTTCTTGATTTCCAATGTATTTTATTGCATGTATCAAAATAAGGAAATAAAAAAATAATAAATGGAAGAGTTTCAGATTCATCAGAACAAAAATATTTTGAATAGTGTAGAAACCAGTGGTTATGGAAGTCATTTAAGGTCAAATGTGCAGAAAAGAACATGAAAAAGATAAGTGGAAGACAAGAGACTGGAAGAATTGTTTATAATTGATAATAGAGAAGTATGTACTAGTTGAAACAAACTTGTTTATTCATTTTATAACTTTCCAAATAAATAGTATGTAAAGTACATTGCTATAAGATTATTTTATAAAATAAAACCCTGAAAAGTCTATTAGAGGTTATAAGAAGACATTTTTCAGTTCTAGCATCCTGTAACAATTAAAATGCTGCCAACATTTTTTGATGACAAAAGAGTTTTTTGTTCTTAAAACGTAAGTTAGTTAAAAATATTACCACAATGTACAAAATAGGTGTTTGGTATACATAACTATATATATATATATATATATATATATATATATATATATATATATATATATATATATACACACACACACACACACACGTGCTTATATGTGATTAAATAACTGAAATGATTAAAGTAACAATGTAAGGGTATATAAGAGGAATTTGTGATATTTTGTTGTCATAAAGCATTTGCCTAACCCAAGAAGTAGTATAAGGTGAAATGAATGAAAAATAGTTGAGCCATTGTTTTCTCCTCTCAAAAATGCTATCAACTTTAAATTTTGCTTTTGTTCATATGTGTGTGCGTGTGTGTGTGTTTCTATGTGTGTAGCATATGTATATACATGCATGTGGTCCTGTGGATTTGTGCACATCTATATTTGGATGCACAACCCTGTGTATGTATATGATGGAGCCAGATGCAAATGCTAGATGCCTTTCTCAGTCAGTTTCCATATTACTTTTGAGGCAGGATCTCTCAATGAACCTTCAGCTCACTTCTCACTGTTATAACTAGACTGAATAGATGATGAACTTCAGAGGCCTGTGTGTCTTTGTCTTCCAGGCTGGGATTGCACATCTATGCTGCTACTCAATACGGTGTGCTGAGGATAAACTTTGCCAACTGAACCATCTTTGTATCCTGCTGACTTTTTTTTTCTTACACTCCCTACTTCTTCTATTTTGAGCTTTATTACCTGTACTTGAAAAGCTAAGTCCTTTAGCTTCAGGGCATTTCACCAAAAGAGTGCAAATACATATTGAACACTGTCTATGCTGCATGCCAGGCTTCAACTCATTCATATCTTATGATATGAACAGACATATCTCATTAATTTCTCATTTCAACAAGCCACAAGTTTGGTATATTGTTCCATTGTCCAGATAGAACAATCAAACATGGGAGGTATTAAATAACAAGCCTAAGATCCCAGAGCTTAAAAGAATCAAATCAATTAGATGATATTAGTCTATGATTTCAAAATCTTCCAACCTGTTATATCACCTTCCTAGGCAAGCAAGATATTTGTTAACCAGTTTTGTTGACATAACAAATAAGTATGAAAAGTGATGCTTTTCATTGACACAGAGATTTTTAACCTATACTTTCAATAGTTTTAATCATTTGGGGCTAACTTGATCTTTTTGAATCCCTTCCTCACCTAAGCAAATATTCTTGCACTAGCTTCCACAATCATTTTATTTTATATTAAGCAATTAGCTTTTGGTAAACTGATGCAATTCTTTCTTCTAGGAAGGAAAGAGTAGTAACCTTGTAGAAGCCAGCCTCTTTCTTCATCACATGCCACTAGTTGCAGGGAATCACGTGGTATACCACACAGACCACAGGAGTCCCTGACATTTGGACTGAGCTCCCACACATCCACATAACAGGCAACCTTTTCTGAATTTCAAAGTGATCATTAGCCATGCAGGGCTCACTAGTAGGTCTTACTGTTTAGGCCATAGACTTTGTCCTCCAAACTCCCAGTATGCTGACCAAACAACTGGTGTTTGTCACCTTTCTCCCTTCATTAAGCCCAGGCACACTCTGGGCAGTTTCTGCCTAATTGCCCTTCCTTGCCTGATGACTGTCAGCTGGTGGTGTGCCTTTGCTAAGTACAGTATCAAAAAGCACAAAATACCTTATTTTCTTACATAATCACTTTCTGCCCACGAGAACCAAGAACACAACACACTAAATTACTATGATTGTTGGGAAACCATTTGGGAAACACAGGCTAAAAAGATGCTCGGTGGGCTACTACTGCCTAAATTACATTTTTGCTTCTCTTCTTTTTGTTTTAGCACACAATGACACAAGTGAGTGGAAGACTGACAATTCTAACTCTTTGCTAGTTGGAGGAAACAAAGCCAATGCCAGGTTGTATTCTCATTGTCTTTTCTTTCACTGAATTATGTAGGAATAAGAATGGCTTATGAATACTAGACCAGCATTCTGGGGGTTCCTCTTAGAAGAGATGTTCCAGCAAAAGAAACATATCAATACCTTGTTTTAGAAGGCCATTATATATCATGAATACCACATTCTTTCCAAACAAAAGTCTTCTGAATATAGCTATGAGAGATCGCATCCATTTTGGGTTTTATCAAACAGAACCTGTGATCCAGTTATCGAGTTAATATTCTTAAGAACTGCACTGTTTTATATTCCTGGGGGGATCAATGAATAATAAAGAGACTCTGATTCTTGTTCACCAGTCATGTAGTGAAGACAGACAATAAACAATAGGCAGAATACGTCTACAAAGCATGCAATTTTGAGAATAACGAGTTGTAATAATGACAGTAATCATGAATGCGAATCAGTCAGAGATGTGAATGTCTGTGACAGCAGGTGGGTGTATTCCAGGAGACCCCGTATTCAAGGTATGGCTCACTGAAAACATCAGATGAAAGCTAGCAAGAGGCAAGAAATAATGATTCTTGTGAGAGAAACGGCTCTTGCTTGGGACATCTGGAGTATTTGCGGACCCGGAGGAGAACAGTGGTCTACAGAATAGGAAGTGATGGGGTGTAGCTGTGAAATGATCTGGAAGGTTGCAGTCGCATCGTTCCATGGCAGGGGTTTAGCTCTCATCCTTCAATGGCTCTCGGGTGTTTTTCAACAGAGGAGCAATGCTATGTCACTTCCTTTGGTAATAACAGAGTGTATAAAGGTCTTGGCACTAAGGCAATGTATGAAAAGGGAAGGGCTGTGGGTCACCTCTAAGAGCACCGGTGAAAACAATACACAAAGAGAAAATCCTGAATCCAGTGAAAACAAGAAAAGAAACCAGCCCTGCAATCCAGGAGACAAGATGGATGAAGACAAAGACCAAAAGTAAGCCAGAAGGAAGGTTAATAGGCACAGGATAGGACCCTTTATCAGATGGCTAGTATGTTCAGAGACCTGGTATTTAGAAGGATGAGGATTGTAGCAAGGTCTGAGTGTGTGCTTTACATGGGGGAGGTGGCGTTATGTTGCTCTAGTTTGTGCTATAGGTTTACGCTACAATGATATGGGAGCCCAGAATCACCAAAGCTCCAGGTTTCAAAAAACAAAACAAACCAACAAACAGAAAAATCCTGAGAAACTGGGTCTATACAAACACAAGTTTCAAACTTCATACTGTTGGCTAAAAAGAAATCATAGCATGCTTCAGAAAAGACATTTCTACATGTAGCATGTAAGGAAAGAATAGCATAAGGGGTGTGTGACCCCTGAAACAGAAATAAGCACACCAAAGAGGAAATAGGGAGAGATCTTGTCGCAGTGTGCTTTAAATTCAAGAGTAAATCATTTGTTTTTCTTTTAAAGTTCTCCTGTTACACCTCATTTGCTGGGACCAACTTTATGTAACAAATTTTTGAGAAATTTGAGACATTCCAGATTGGGCAAATATTTATACTTGGATCATAACATAGAGAGAATTACTGAGTGTTTAACATGAAGACCAACTGCAAAATAAACAATCTATTATATTTTTATTTCCATGTAATTTTGTAAAGGATGTAAGACAGATTTTGAGATTCATTTCTTTGACACCAGGGTTCTACCTAGTAATAGCACATTGCATTGTATATGCTGTTTATGCACAAAAGCTCAGGCAATCGTGATTTTACATTTTTGAATTCAGCTTCTGCTTACCATAATCATATTTATAATTCTCACTGGGAAGAAAAAAAGATTTCCCTTAATTGAGTTCATATTTTTTTTTCAGCTGGAGATTTGAGGCAAGTGAAATGTATTTCACCACCGCACAAAAGAAATAAATGGAGAACCGGAAGTCTGTTAGTGTGTGAAAGCCCATGCCTGTCCTGGCTCCCCTTAAAAATCATTGAAGGGACCATAATAAATTATATCCTTTGAAATGGAAATTATATAACATCCATACTCACTTCTTAGGAAGTTTTGTTTCCCTCAAAGATGATAGGTTCTCAATATGATTTCTTCTAGACCCTGCTCTTTTTCTCTTACCTCCAGGTTTAATCCCAATCAAAGCCAGCAAGTCCCATCCCTGTGGGGCACTAAAGAGAATTGTTTCGCATTGTTACTGGGAGGATTTGTGACTTTAATTATTTTTGCAATTATTTGCTACAATTCAACTGTGATTTTATTCTATCATCACAGTTTTACTTCCTGATCAATTATCTGATGCCCCTTCAAAACAGCTCTGCTAATCTAAGTTCAGTCTTGCACATTGCGTGGCTTCCTAAAGGGCTCGTGTTTTGGTTTCTTGAACTACTTCAGAAAAGCAATAAACCTTCCCACAGGGCGGACACACTACTGCAACTTTTTGTAACAGTTTAATTAGCAAACATATCAGAAAGACACTTCATATCATCCCGACAGTTCAGCTCATTTTGTGTTTCAGCCAAGGATACCTCTCCACGATGCCACATATCTACTCAAACATGATTTTTTGACCATGATCAAGGTACCGAATAGATGGGTACATTTCTAAACACGTATACAAAAACAGAGTTATTTTAGGTTTGCCATGGGAAAATATCTCTTCTGCTGTCTTTGAATACAGTCTTTAAAAATATTCATTAGTAACTTCTTCCACAACTTATTGTTACGTTTTGATAAACAGTAAATTCTATCCTAGGAAAACTTGCAACACATATTTTAGGAAAAGAAAACACTCCTTCAAAAAAATCAGAGGAAAGTAATCTTGTGTATATAGGGAGGTACATGAACACAAGCACACATATTACTATGTGTGGTAATGCATATTTAAAATTGTACATGTGTCTACTCGTACATTATTCATTATGTATATGAGTCAAGTCTCACATTATTTTTTATTAGATATTAAACTTAGTTTTAAAACCTGACAATTTCTCTTTTAAATCATCAGTGTCACTTTTCAAGATTATTATTGGAAGGATTTATTTGCCATTAAATTTAAGCTGATATTTTCAAAGAGTCCTACAAAACACCCACTGGTACTTGTAACAGAAATATAATTTGCCCAGGACCAATAAGCCAAGTACAACAACAAATCTGATCAGAAAACTTAATTGTTTATCTCTAGCATTTCAGACTTCTACCCTCATGTTGATTCATTATGCATTTGTACCCAGGTTGGAAACAAACAAAACAAAATATGAAGCTATTAGAAGCTACGGAAACTTTAATGACTGTGTTTGCTTCCTATGTCTGCTGAAAATAAAACAAAGAAAAAAAAACTAAAAGAATTCCAGAAATCCAGTATCTTAAACCAATAGGAGTCCAATATCTTCTTTCAGTTATGTGCACAAATAAGGCAAAATGGGTTCTACTTGATTCAAGCCCAAATATCAGCATGTTTAAATTTCTCAAAGGGAATTCTAAGGGAATATCTGTATTTTTTTTCTCAGCCTTAAAAGCCCACCCCTTTTTGTTTTATAATTCTTTCCTCAATATTTAAAGTCAGAGATGGCTAATTGAGTTTCACGAACACTGACTCTCCTACTCAGCCCCAGCTCGGTTTTATAAAGAATGTTGTGACTACTGGATTTGCCTATACAATCCACGATGATTTAGGTAAATTCCGTTAATGAGGAAAGATATCTCAGGTAGCCTTAGGTTCCTCTTGCTGCACAATGTAACATATCCCCTGTCTCTGGGGACTACAGCATGGGAAAGGTTTAGTGGTCATTTTTCCTACCACATGCACATCGAATACACAAAGCATGCCTACCCAAAGTCTGGACAAATGCTCAACACTGATGCATTTTATAAATCTTATTTTGAGAGTCTCTTGTAATCCATATTCTTATTTGTTTCATTACTCATGAGATAATACGAGAATGAATGCTCTGGAACTTCCATAAACCTTTGTAATTATATCTCACCACTTAAAAAAGACAACTGAAGTGTACAATGGGAACAAAACCTTTCCTCAATTCAATAAACACTGGCGCGAGAGAAAAAGCTTTTCTTACTGACGGTATGATGCTACCTGCAGAAACCTGTGTACCAATGGATGCTACCTGCGGAAACCTGTGTACCAATGGATGCTACCTGCGGAAACCTGTGTACCAATGGATGCTACCTGTGGAAACCTGTGTACTAATGGATGCTACCTGTGGAAACCTGTGTACTAATGGATGCTACCTGTGGAAACCTGTGTACCAATGGAAATACAGATGTGTATTTCTCAACAGATAAATGTATCATATGCTGACAGGCAATGTAATTGCTTTCAGAACATCAAGGAATACATTTAGATAAATCTAAGATTGTACATTTTATTATGCATCCAGTTTCCGTGACACATCCTGTCAGGTTCTCAGTCTGTCTTTTCACAGTCCCGGACTTATTAGTGAATAACTTTATAATAGGAAAACATTATTATAGTGATGGCGGATTTCAGTTAAGAACAGAACACACTTAAGTTCACTTGTGTTATTTATGCATCCATATGCCTGAATTATCACCATGATTTGAAAATAATATAGCACAATATGCAGCAGATAGGCCCACCTATCCGCCTGTTTGCTGCATGTCATTCTCATCCACATGCTCACAATGTCATCAGTTATTCATGCCAGGGTACAAACAACTAGTATCCATTTAGCTCTTCATCTATTCCTCTATTCAACCTACATTTCGTTTAACCTTTAGGGGAAAATGTAGTTTGTACCATGCATATTTTAAGTACTTCATATATGCATACAACATCTATATTATTTCTACCCTGCCCTGCCCTCCAATTCCTCCCATACACCACAATTCATCTTCTTTAATATTTAGTGTACACACATACACAAACACACACGAGAGAAAGACACATGCAATCCACTGAATCCCTTTGGTGTTGCTCATATACATATTTGTTGAAAGCTAGCCACATGGGATTGGACAATTGTGGCAGACTGTCATTGTTACAACTAATTATACTCCTCTTGGTAGCCATTGGCCACCTGTAGTGCTCTATCTATGGGTGTATTTTGCATAAAATGCAAGTTACCAGATTATATCTTAAATGATAAACAATCAAAAAAAAACCTACTTCTTTCACTGATGGACTAGAAACATAAACCAAACAGCTACCCTTCCATGCAGGAAACACCAGGCTCAGGATTTGTGCAAGGCTGTTCTGAAGCTGGCTAGTATTGGAATAACTTAATAATCTGGGACTTCACTTGGCTAGTCCCATAAACATACCCTTTCCTAACAATGCCTCTAGCAATCTAATGACAATCTGGGATTCCCCAGTTGCAACAGATTTTGTATACATCTGTAATAAATGATGAAAATGCTGCTTCCCTTAGGAAGCCCTTTTATATGTAGAAAGTTGTGTTTCCATTTGAACATGTCCCACTACATATCCTAAAATCAAGAGAAATGGGCCAACCATCCTAGGGCAGGTTTTGGATGCATGTGCAATAACGCAAACTGTGTCCTCTGAGTGAAATCTAGATAGAATTGCCTATTTACCGTCTTTGGCTTACGTATAATTGGGCAAGCCGGGTGATTAAAATCACATGAATCGTGGGGAAGGGAATGCATGATAGAAACAAGTTTACATAAACCTAAGCATGTCCTTAGGAATAGAAAATCACTTCTTAGAGAAGGTCTCTTGCTGTATTGCCTTGGACTTCCCACAGGGCAGGATACCCTGCCCTCTCTTAAGGATGGAAGGGGAGAGAGAAGGGGGAGGGGGAGCGGGAGGGGAATGGGAGGAGGGGAGGAAGTGTAAATTTTTGAATGGAAAAATAAAAAAAAAACAAACACACACACAAAAAAGAAAATCACTTCTGCTGCATCTGCAGCAACCACATCTTCCTTCTCTTTGACCCCATCAACGGAAGTCCCAAACTACCATCAAAACTTTTGGGGGCTCTGTTAGGTTTGCAGTGATTTTTCTAAAACTTGTAATTTCATATTGCTCATGATAAAACTGCTTTGCGTTTGATGCAAACTTCTTTTCCAATGTTTTGAACAAATTCCAAGAACCGGGAGACACCCAGACAGAGACCACTGTTAACAATTCTGTCCTGATTGATGCAGGCATTTTAAAAGTGTAAAAAAATCCTTAAGAGTCAACAAAGGGCAACCTTCAAATTCTTCCTACAGAATATATAACTTTTAATGATTAAATACATACACAAAATAAAAATATGTACCAAATCTCATACATACTTATCTATGCAAATTGACAAATAAAATTTTATGGCATGAAATCCTGTAACAAAGGAAACACCTCATAAACAAGATTTGTTCCAGGAATTCAAAGGCGGTTCTATTGCAATGTGATGAAATACATTTATGTGCCTCCATATTAATGTTGAAAGAGAATAAAAGCCTTTGTATATGTCCACACATAAGTAAAAACACATTATCTTCCAAAAGCAATTCTTCAAATCCCATAAGATTAAGGGGTCTTGTGGTTACACGGTTGGAATCCCAGGACTCAGGAGCTGAGAAGAGGATTTCAAGTCTGAGGTCACACAGGACTGTTACTGAGACTTGACAAGATAGTGAAAGCTGATTCTTACCAAATACACAAATAGAATTCCAGATTGATACCTATTTCCACAATACGAAAGAACAATGTATTTCAGCTTAAAGGTAGAGTTGCCAGTAACAGAAAACCTTGAAAAACAGCTAAGATTTTAAGATACTGTCAATGGGGCCTGAAAAGTGGCTCACCACTTTGTGACACTACTAATCCTGATGTTTGATATGAAGTTTGATACCCAGGAGCTACTAATAGGAAAGAACTGACTCCTGCAAGTTGTCTTCTATTGTCTACATATACGCTGTAACCCATGATTCCTCTAGATACAGCATTAACTAAGCAAAGTACAACAAAAATTTAAAACTACTATCACTATTACTTTACAGGAAACTTCTTATAGATGCATTGTTAGTTTATACCTATGCCTTAGATATAGACAATCATGAAAATTTGAACAAGAAAGGTAGAGAGAAAGAGCCAGGTAAAACTGATAGATTAAATAAATAAACTGATCACTTATATAAATTGTACCCTTTAAGCACACAGTGTACCTAAAGACCTAAAGAAACTGAAAAAGTACTAAAAATAAGAAAGTATCATATATGCTTTAAGAATATAAAGAAGTTAATTTATAGTTCATAAGAAATGAAATAAAACTAAATTAATATTATTATCCACTGGAAAAAAGTACAGTTAAAATAATGTATGATAATAACTAAAGCACAAAGAAACAAGTGGAAAACATATATGAAGCTTATTTGGAGGACGTTTTAAAACACCCCTGAAGACGCTGAAAGATTTGAATAAACCAAAGAACACACTGAGATTTTGCACAAGAAAATGCAACCCATGAACATGTTTAGCTTTATCAACTTAATTAAATCTTCATGAAGTAGTAAAACTTTTTATACCAAATAAGATGATGTTAAATACATATGGGTAATTAATTAATTAATAGGATACTCAGAAAATATAAAAGAAGGTGATGAGAGATAAAGTAGGAACCCTATAAAGCCTCTTTCTTGAGTTGTGTACTAATAAATCATTCATAGAAAATTTAGTATAAGGAAACTCTGAATTAAAACTACATCTGAGAAGCCATTGTGAGGATAAAGGAGTAGTTTGAATAGTAAGGAAATCAATGGTTTAAAAAGATATATCTTAGCACAATGAGATAAAATACAATAAATAATTGTTTAGAATAAACGTAGAAGTATAACACATGTTTCAAACTATAAAACAATGGGAGAATATCTTTAATTTGTACAAACACATACCCCAAACCTTGATGAGCTAACCATCAGTAGCCTTAGACAAGGGCTTGAATAGTTTGGCATGAAGAAAGCCCTAAGCTATGGTCCCAGTATCATACAAGATGGGCATGATGGAATGTATTTTTTAATACTCTCACCTGTGAGCTGTTGGAGAAGGGAATATAAAAAAATTAAAGTCAGCCTCAGCTCGTTAAACCAGCCTGAATATAGGAGAGTCTTTCTTTACAAAATGTGCAAGAAAAAATGAGCCAGATGTTTGAATACACATTTTAAAGAAAAGTAAAATAGGATTTAATGTATGAAAGATGTTTAATATTAATAGTACTAATAAAATTATACTTCAACACTGCACTGACTGCTATTTTTCACCTATCATTTTAGCAGTCAATGAAAATTCAGTAATGAATTCTACTGGGAATGCAGTATGGAAAATGATAACTGTCACAAATAACTGGAAGAAGTAAAAATTAATGAAATATTATATAAAACAATTTAGCAACACTTATCAGTATTATAAGTATATAACATTTGATATAGCGATTATAATATCAGAAACATAATCTAGAATTTTACTGCCATCTGTTACATGACATGTATGCAAGTCTATTCATTGAAGTAAATGCAAGCAATTGTCTGTAAATACAAACTGTTTTATTTTATCTCTATTTGCATGATGCATAAATATGTAAGGGAAAGAAAAGTGTGCACCTTGAATCAATGAAGGAGGCAAAGTGAAAAATCTGTATTGATAGCTTGGGGTTGATATAGGAAACATGGAAAGGAATAGACTCAAGGGGCCTATGAAACCCAATAGAAAGAAAGAAAAAATAAAATCAAGAAAATATTTACATTAGATAGCTTTGATATCTTAGAATGATATGAATAAGATTCTCATCTAAGAATTCAATGAAAAAGAATGATGAAAGATAGCAAGTGTTATTTAGCCTTTCAGGTATTAGTACTGTATTTCTGTATCGATACCACTTTTCCCAATAAAAGAATTTGATTATGTTTTAACATCTAAGTGAATGGGGAAATATTAGACTAAATGTAGAGTCAAATACTAATGTGAAAAGTCATCAGTAAATGCAGATTTGGTGAAGAAAAATATACATCTATGATTTACAAAGAAAGGTGTTAGAACACTCCATAATTTTCCTCTTCAGTTCAAAAGGGAAAAATGTCTCTGTGTATTGAAAGGACAAAGCATTGGAGCTGAAGTCCAAACTTGATTCAGAAGTTCTGTTTGTTCAGTCTGACAGTAAGAAAACATGTTTCTCCTTTGTCATCATCAATCTTGTCTATGATATATTGTATCCTAGGAACATGAAGGCAGGCTACACAGGAAGGGAACTCCACCTGCCATTCAGTCCACTAATCTTCTAAATGTCACAATTGTCAAAGGACAGCTCCTTGGGTATGCCTGGGCAGCAGATAAGATAAACTATTGGGCAATGAATTAAAAGTGCAGAGATATACTTGGCTTTGTATAAGCTTTTCCTTTTAAATAGTAAAGTGAAAAATGCAGAGGTAGTTAAACCTTATGCAGCAAAAGCATGCACTAGAGATACTATGTACAGCAACTCTATAGAGCACTTCATAGGGGACTCTTTTAATCTTTTAAAACTGAGAGAAAGCATGCAAAGTGGACAATGGTAGGCTTACTTTCTATTTAAAATTTTCATGCTGTATATTTTGCGCTGCAAGAATTCAAACTAGATAAACTCCTAGCACGGCAAAGGAAAGGTACAGTGAAACCCCACCTCTAGCCAAGAAGCTATTTGGATTTGAAACCCATTGGGAGAGGGCAAATCAGTGTGTTATTGGGTACGTCAACCACACTCAAGGGCAGACCCAGAAGGAGATGGCCAACAGAAAATGGTATGCTTCTATTGTAATGGTGAAAATTGTGCTCCAATGGAATAAGGAAGTAGTTCTTGTTATCTCTATTAGACTGTAGATTCAAATATGAGCTCCCTTCGATTCATGACACTTCCTATTATTTTGCTGTACACAGAGCATCATGTAACATTTGCATCTAACTTTACTCTTTACAGCACAACGTACTGACAGAAGTATTTGAGGAGACTGAAGAATTACAACATGTTCCATGAAAATAGCAATGCTAGCTAGGCAGTGGTGGCAAATGGCCTTTAATCGCAGTGCCTGGAAGGCAGATGCAGATGGTCTTGAATTCGAGGCTATCCTGGTGTACAGAGTAAGTTCCAGGATAGCTAGGTCTATACGGTGAAACTCTGTCTCAAAAAATAAACGAACAGACAAAAACAAAAAATGGAAATAGCAATGTTTGTTGGCTTCAGATGTAAGAATTTATTATTCATTAGTTATTATATTGTACATATATATGCGATAAACAATAATTGAACAATCAGAAAAATGACAAGTTATTTTCATAATACTACTACTCAGCTTCCCTTTACCACATGGGGTCTATTTTACCCATGGTTTAGAAAAAAACAAATTGCTTTAAACAGTGTAGGAAAGTCATGACTCAAACTACTCTGAAAGGCAATTCCATTATTGAAGTCAATAAAATATAGATCATCATTTTATATAATTACATATCCTGATTATGTCTGTTAGAAGTTGTCTTGGCTACAGATGGTTTTATTTACATGAAAATATTGCATTTCCAAGAAAAATGATGGCTAAAGTATTAAACAGAAAACCCTAATTAGTACTTTGAGAGAAAGCAGCAGTATCTTAGTCTTTTGTGTTTTCTTTTTGTGCCCGACTTTCAATGTCATTTAAATACTTGACTCACTATTTATGGATATTGTGCAGGGTGATGTTTCTCTGATTTTTTTTTCTCAGCCCATTCATCATCTGTGTACAAGAGGGCTACTGATTTTTTTGAGTTAATATTTTATCCTTCTACATTACTGAAAGTGTTTATGAGTTGAAGAAGTGCCTTGGTAGATCTTTTGGGGCCGCTTATGTAAACTACCATATCATCAGCAAATAGTGAGAGTTTGACTTCTTCTTTTCCAGTTTGTATCCCCTTGATCTCCTTTTGGTGGCTTATTGCTCGAGCTAGGACCTCAAGAACTATACTGAATAGATATGGAGAGAATGGACAACCTTGTCTTGTTCCTGATTTCAGTGGGATCACTGGGAGTTTCTCTCCACTTAGTTTGATGATGGCTGTTGGCTTGCTGTATATTGCCTTAGGAAGTAACCTTCCTCAAGACCCAGTAAAACCACTTTTGGGTATATATCCAAATGATGCTCAATTGTACCACAAAGACATGTGCTCAACTATGTTCATAGCAGCATTGTTTGTCATAGCCAGAACCCGGAAACAACCTGAATACCCCTCAACAGAAGAATGGATATGGAAAATGTGGTACATTTACACAATGGAGTACTACACAGCAGGGAAATTAATGACATCTTGAATTTTGCAGGCAAATAGATGGAGCTGGAAAACATCATTTTGAGTGAGGCAACCCAGACCCAGAAAGACAATTATCACATGTACTCACACATAAGTGGTTTTTAAACATAAAGCAAAGAAAGCCAGCCCACAAATCACAATCCCAGAGAACTAAGACAACAATGAGGACCCTAAGAGAGATATTCATAGATCTAATCTGCATGGGAAGTAGAAAACGACAAGATCTCCTGAGTAAATTGGGAGCATGGGAGAGGGTTGAAGGGGAGAAGAGAGGCAGGGAGGGGAGCAGAGAAAAGTGTAGAGCTCAATAAAAATCAATCAATAAATAATACTTGACTCACAAAGAAACAAATGCCGTTAACTGTGTTTCATTCATGTAAACAAAGTAGCCACCAAGTAAAAAATCTCCTAGCATATTTTTACTGCTAAACCCGATTATCCATCAGGTTTTCCCCCTAAAGAATCCTATTGTTTGGTTTGGAATCTCATACTACTTGGAATAGAGACCATGCATTATATATACTATATTACATTACATACATTAGTTTCTTATATCATATATAAGTTATGTATATGTATATTTTACACATTAATAGCTGATATATTACATAGACTATAAAATATATATTCATTACACACATATATGTAAATAAGTACATAAGCAAAGTTAAGTTCATTGGTTTTTAAATTGTACCTAAATGAGTCAGAGAAACACCCATGGCCTCTAAGACCCTGTGTTTTTTTTTCACTCCCTTTTCTTTTTTTTTTTTTTTTCCATATGTACCAAACTGTTTATTGATTTTGCTGTGTTGTAGTCTGCAGTAGCTCTGCTTAGGACTCAGCACATAGAAAAATGCAAGGACCCAAGTGGTTCATAGGCATGGTGACCAGTCACAGGAAGGGTAGCTGGTGGCTCACAAAGGTCACTTAGGTGGCGAGGCTGAGCCACTGTCGGGCCATAGGTGCTGTGGGAAGGGG
>PVIU01021759.1:0-31087 GCA_004026605.1 Ondatra zibethicus
TCCTTACCCTGTATCTAACTTCTATGTTTCTATGGATTGTAGCTTGTTTATCATTCACTTACATCTAATAAGTTCACATATAATCATAGATATCCAATAGAAGTATACAAGCATATAACTATGTATAACACATCTTTGTTGCTCTATTTTGATGGATTTTAAATGTTTAATAGTGAAATAGTCATTCTATGCATAAAAAATCTAATACATGGATGGTTGTCAGAGGCTGAGAAAAATATTGAGAAGTTGTTTCTTAAGTATAAAATTTTACTTATCCAAAATGAATAAACTCTAAAGAGATGCTATACAAATCTACCTACAGTTAAGAAACTATTGGCAACTGATGATTCTTGGGGGAGAGAAAATTTTATTTGAGGATATGGGACATATAAGCATCTACCAATGCTACAGAAGGCAGTCATACACTCAATCACTTTCAACTAACAAAGAGTACTCTCATTGACTTTTAAAAAAAGAACACATCAGGTTTAGAGGGAAACATAATGGGATATAAGAAAAATTGTAGGGAATAAACAGATTGTATACATTTATAAACTTTTCAAACAATAAAGGAGAGAAATAAAGTTAAAGAGAAGAAAATGTTCATTATTCTGGTATAGTCTTTAAATGTTATATGCATGTATTGATTTATTAGACAGTATCTCACACATTTATACAATTAAATTATTTATAAATCAAGAAAAATCAACCTAGTTATTAAATAAAGCATAAAACACTACAAATTATGTTTATAGAGGACTTACTATGACACAGATACTACTTTTGAAATATTGATTGTTCTAAATTTTAAATTGCATTTTAACATTTATTTGTGTACTTGTGCCTTTGTCTGCATGTATATATATGTGTCCAGCCATATGCTGTTACAAGTGTATAATCAGAGAAGAATGCAAATTGTGGGAGTTGGTGTCAATTGCTTTTATCCACTGAGCCATCTCACTGGTCTGAGATGTTAAATGTTTTTAAAACAATAACAAAATTCAATAGCTAACACAAACAACAGAGAGCCACAAGGAAATGTTCCCAAGTATGGGATTCTTCTATTTCCTTGATTATGTTGAGTATATCTATATGTGCATATGTCCAAAGTCACCAAATAATTTATATATTAATAAAGCAGTTTTTAAAAAGATACCCTAGAATAAGCAAGTTTTCAGGAATAGTAGGGGGTGAAGAGAGAAAGCTTTTGGAATTTCTGAAGTTTGGATGTGAAATGTGCTATATCTCTGTTTTGAAAGATATAAATAATAATATATCATCTTATTGTCACACTTTGTATTGCTGATGAAACCAAAACCTGGCAGAACACTGTTTCCATCATAACTCCCAAGAAGAATATCAATTTTGTCTTAATTTTACTCTCTTGTAGTCCACGGTCTCAACTGGATATGGTTTATAATTGTCTTTAACTGACCACAACCCAGTACTTTACTGTTTATTTTAAGCACAACAGTTATACCCAAATACATGATAATCCAGTGATATTTATAGCAAGATTCATTCCCCTCAAAGTAAACAATTTCCAAATGGTCTTTATGGATGACTCCATTTAGAGCCCCACTTTTCCAATCTGCCACCTTCTTACCTTGTGTTGGTGGGAAAGGGAAAGTGAAAAACAGACAGACTGACAGAGAGGCTGACTAACTAACAAACTTACAGCCACCGGATGGCTAGACACATAGAAAACCTGGAATATTAGTGAAACTTTACATGAAGAATATTATTAAAAATGTAGCCGAACTAAGATATATTGAGGCATGTGTTAGTAATGGAAATAATTTGTTTAATGAACTGTCTTCCACCATATTTATGTATTATTGGCATTCTGTGGGAACTAAAGAAAGAGATTATTGTTAAAAATTATAGAGGATTATGGTGCTTTATTTTGGCTAAGTCACAAGCTCAAGTTATGCTTCCTGTATTATCCATCTTAGATTAAAAGTTTATATGTGAGTTTCAATCATTGAAGTGGTATTAATATACTTATTTGAAAAGTAAAATAATAAAGTAGGCTTTTACACAGAAGAAGTCAGATTGGTTTGAGATTGAAGATTATTTTTGGCAATAAATTTATTTAATAGTCAATTTCAAATCTGAGTAACCCAAAGCTGCAGCTTGAACATTTTCAAAGCAATATATCTAAAGCTTGTGATAAATAATACTGTATTGAAAACTTTTATTTACAAAGGTGAATTGAAATTAACATTTTGGTTTAAATTAAATTGCAGCTTTCTAAATGAAAAAATGCAGTATTTAATGAATAAATACATATATGAAATAAACACATAGGACTTATAGAAAAGATAAAGCTTTTATATTTGTAAAAGCAAAACTTTGTATTTTCCTTCATTTACTCTTTTAAAATCAGAGTCTAAAATTCGTCTGAATCATAGCAAGTAGTAAATGAATGTTCACTGCATGTTTATGTAAAGGAAATGGAACACAACATTAAAGGGAGAACTATATATCCAGATATGTTACACCACTATTTTCAGTAGTCAAGAAATGCAGTAAATCTGTCCATCAACAGATGAATAGATAGAGAAAATGTAATTATATACACAGTGGGATATTACTAAACCATAAAAATAATGAAACATTTTCATTCACAACAATCCCTATGAATTTGGGGAATTATGCATTATATTACAGCTAGTTACTGCTTGACATTGTGTATTTGATTTTAAGTTACTAGGTTCTTGTGACTGTGACTAAATGCCTTAAAATTCATTTTAACTAGCTTTTGTTTTTGGTTTAAGGTAAAGGTTCAATTCACCTAAATTCACTCATGTTAGAAATGGAACTTTTGGAAAATGTTTATTAAGGGTATGACAGGTGGTGGATTTGATTAAAACAGATTATATGCATGAATGATATCCAAAGATTAAATAAAAATGCATTTAAAATACTATGAACTTTTTTCTTTTTTTTCCATTTCCTTTTATTTTTTTCCATTCAAAAAAAATTTACATTTCCTCCCCTTCTCCCAGTCCCCTCCCACTCCCCCCATCCCTCCCCCTGCTTCCTTAAAACAGGGCATGGTGCCCTGTCCTGTGGGAAGTCCAAGGCCCTCCCCCCTCCATCCCGGCCTAGGAAGTTGTGCATCCAAATAGACTAGGTTCCCAAAAAGATAATACATGCAGAAGAGATAGGTCCTAGTGTCATTGTTGATGGCTTCTCAGTCTGCCCCCATTGGCAGACACATTCAGAGAGTCCGGTTTGATCATATGCTCCTTCAGTCCCAGTCCAGCTGGATTTGGTAAGCTCCCATTAGATCAGGCACACTGTCTCAGTGGGTGGTCCAGCCCCTCACGGTCCTAAATTCCTTTCTCAGCTTCTCCCACCTTCTGCCCTTCGACTGGACCTTGGGAGCTCAGTCCATTGCTCTGATCTGAATGTGGGTCTCTGTCTCTATCTCCGTCCATCGGACGAAATTTCTATGGTGGTGATCAAGATATTCATCAGTGTGACTATGGGACAATGCTATTTCTGGCACCCTCTCCTCTGCTGCCCAAGGACCTAGCTGGGGACATCCCTGTGGACACCTGGGGTCCCCTCTAGAGCCAAGTATCTTGCCAGTCCTAAAATGACTCCCTTAATGTAGATATCTTATTCCCTTCTCCAATATCCACCTTTCCTATATCTTCACCCTCCCAGTTCCCCAAGCTCTCCCCAGTCCTTCCCTTCTCCCTTCCCCTTCCCCCTGTCCCCTTTCCCCACACTCCTACTTCTACCACTATCCCTGCCCCTGTGCTCCCAACTTTTGCCTGGTGATCTTGTTTGCTTCCAATTTCCAGGAGGATCTATATATGTTTTTCTTTGGGTTCACCTTGCTATTTGGCTTCTCTGGGCTTGTGAGCTATAAGCTTAGTGTCCTTTGTTTTATGGCTAGGGTCCACTAATGAGTGAATACATACCATAATTGTCTTTTTGGGTTTGGGTTACCTCACTCAGGAGAGCGTTTTCTATTTCCATCCATTTGCATGCAAAATTCAAGATGTCATTGTATTTTACCTCTGAGTAGTACTCTAATGTGTATATATTCCACACTTTCTTGATCCATTCTTCCATTGAGGGCCACCTAAGTTGTTTCCAGGTTCTGGCTATTACAAATAATGCTGCTATGAACATAGTTGCACAAATGCTTTTGTAGTATGATTGGGCATCTCTTGGGAATATACCCAAGAGATGCCCTGGATCCTGAGGTAGGTTGATTCCCAGTTTCCTGAGATACTGCCACACTGATTTCCAAAGAGGTTGTACAAGTTTGCATTCCCACCAGCAATGGATGAGAGTTCCCCTTACACCACATCCTCTCCAGCATAGGCTATCATTGGTGTTTTTGATTTTAGCCATTCTAACTGGTATAAGATGGTATCTCAAACTTGTTTTGATTTGCATTTCCCTGATCGCTAAGGAAGTTGAACATGACCTTAAGTATCTTTTGGCCATTCGTACTTCTTCTGTTGAGAATTCTCGGTTCAGATCATTACCCCATTTTTTAATTGGGTAATTTATAATTTTAATGTCTAGTTTCTTGAGTTCTTTGTATATTTTGGAGATCAGACCTTTGTCTGATGTGGGGTTAGTGAAGATCTTCTCCTATTCAGTAGCTACAGTAATGAAAACAGTGTGGTATTGGCATAAAAACAGAGATGTTGACCAATGGAATAAAATCGAAGACCCGGATATTAATCCACAATGAACTCCTCATATTTGACAAAGAAGCTAAAATTATACAATGGAAGAATGAAAGAATCTTTAACAAATGGTGTTGGCATAACTGGATGTCAACCTGTAGGAGAATGAAAATAGATCCTTATCTATCACCATGCACAAAACTCAAGTCCAAATGGATTAAAGACCTCAATATAAATCCGACCACATTTAACCTGATAGAAGAGAAAGTGGGAAGTAGCCTGCAATACATGAGCACAGGAGACCACTTCCTTTGTAAAACCTCAGTCGCACAGACAACAAGAGCACCAATAAATAAGTGGAACCTCCTGAAACTGAGAAGCTTCTGTAAGGCAAAGGACACAGTCATTAACGCAAAGAGGCATCCTACTGAATGGGAGATCTTCACTATGAACATTATTACGTATTACTTTGGAAAAGTAAAGGTTTTCCTTGTGTTGTTTCCATACATCATGTGCTTTTGCCATATTCTTGCTTTCTGCTATTCTTTCACATTCACCACTTTCCTACCCTTGGGCATTTCTAGTATCCTCTTTAAGGCCAATATTATTTTTCATTCTAAATTTGCCAGAAAAAATTGTAGAGATAAATTTACATGCTGTGGGAATTCCTTCAGCCAATAACCCTTAAGATACCCACCTACTTTGAGTGTACCTCTTGTGCCATGAATGCAGATGAAAAGCTTGTGCAAGTCCCTTGCCTGCTGGATTTGGTTCCAGTTCCCTACTCATGCAGACTACTGATCCCTGCTTTTTCTGTGAGTTTGCCCCTAAATAAATAAATCTTTATTATCCTCCATTCTGGGCTAGTGTGGGACTATTTTATTATAAATTGCAATATTTAGTGCCATTTTACACTAAACTATCCTTAGTGTTCTTGACAGTAATCAAAATTCACTCTTTTGTAAATCAATTGGCCCAAAAGAAACAAAGTCATACCCAATAGTCTGATTTGTGTTGGCCTCAGATAGATTTATTATTGACTCAATTGGGACCCATATGTTGTTAAGTTTTGGTTTGTCAAAAAAAAAAGATAAAGTCTTAAATCACTTTGACTAGTGCCCAGGCAATATGAGAATAATGGAATTTTGTAGGAAAATAAAGGCTATATTATTTAAGTCAAAGTTTGTTCCCAAGTGTGAAAATATTGCTTCATTCATTTATCTTGTAAAATCCGTTTTTTACAGATAATTTCAGAAATGCAAAGGACAAAGACTAGGTCTAAGACTGCTCCCTATTTTATCTAAATTGTCTTTGAGCCAATGATAATGTGTGATTTCCTGCTTTGTTGCCAGATAAAACACTTACAAAAGTCAACTTGTAAAGGAAAGAGTTTATTTCAGCTCATAGGCTAC
Source organism: Ondatra zibethicus (assembly GCA_004026605.1). Taxonomy (NCBI): domain Eukaryota; kingdom Metazoa; phylum Chordata; class Mammalia; order Rodentia; family Cricetidae; genus Ondatra; species Ondatra zibethicus. Next base: position 6,074 of record PVIU01021759.1, read on the forward strand.
ATTACATTATCAAGGGAAGACAGGACAGGGGCACAAGACAGGAGTGTAGAATCAGAAACCAAAGTAAAGGCCATGGAAGAATATTGATGATAGGCTTGGTTCCAGGTTCACATTCAACAGTTTTTCTTTGTAGTCATCTTCACAATTGCTCATATTAGACTGGGCTCTCTATCAACAGTAATAAAAATGCCTCAAAGACATGCCCACTGACCAATTTAATGGAGGTAATTTTTTATTTGAGGTTTACTCTTCCCAGGTAGCAACAAAGATTAGTCATCACAGATAATACCTTATATATAAAATACACTCAAAATATTTGCTCATTAAAAGTTCATTTCAAAAATGGATCTTTTAATTTTTTATATTTTATTAAGTATAAATTTCCACTTCCTCCCTTCAAGCCCTCCATAAACAGATTTTTTTAAATATTACAAATTAGAGTGAACATCTTAAAATGATATCGTGACAAATTTTAAACATAAGTTTTATTATAGATTTAAGGAGAAAATTATTGTTGAGTGATGATTAATACCTTATAAAACACATTAATATGCTTATAACTGGTATCAGAACTTATGAAAACCTATAATAATTTTAAGAAAAAGAGAAAATATGTTTAATCTTTGATAATTTTGTGTTTATACAATATATTTCAGTCATATATACCCATAAACTTACCCCTCCATCTCCTCCTATAGCTTCATCACATTTACACCTACACAACAGCATGAATATTATTTCTTCTCCTTTCATATATTCCAGTGCATCCAATTAGTGTTGCTCATATAGACATAAATGTGGGGTCATTTACTGATGCATGAAGGTACCTGCCAATGAACTAGTCTCCCCCAAATAAAAATGACTGTCTCCTCCAGCAATCATCCACTTCTAATACCTCCTCAGTTTGGGATGGAGCCTTAGGAGCTCCACTCCAATTCATGCTAGAAGTTAGATTGACTTGTCCTCATGCAGGTCTTATATAATTAACCAAAGCTGCTGTAAACTACAAACACAACACAGCCACGAAGTTGTATTGAGAAGGTAGGATTTCACAGCACTTTTGCCTATTCTCTATCTCTTATATTATTTCCACTTTCTCTTCAGCATTCCCTGAGTCTTTGGGGTAGGGGATTGATACAATGTCTCATTTATGATTTAACATTGGCTATCATTTATTTTCATTACTTTGTCCAATTATGTCTCTCTTTACTATATGTTGCCACTGCAATAATCTTTCATAACAAGCTTGAAAGAAGACCATATATTCTTCCCATCCTTTCTTCTGCTTTCCTCCTGAGTTTTAGAAGGAAAGGTATGAAGTTCCTCTTTATGAGCAAGTTGCCAACAATCGTTTATTCTCAGTATCTTGTGTAATTATGTATTTCTCACTTGCTGCCTTTCATTGACAAGAGACATTTTCATAACTCAAAATCAAATATAATTTCTCAAAGATACTTTAGACTTTGTTTATTGTTATAGGGGTGGTAGTGGTTTGTTTTTTAGATAAGATACTGCTATGTAGCCAAGGTAATCATAAAATTGAAATCTGCTTTCATTAGTTTCTCAAGTCCTGGAATTACAGATGTGCCCCATATCTCTATAAATGTTATGATTCTAAAGATATCTTGTACTGGATATTTATTGTATATGTTCCTCACTGATACACAGCTTGATGATTTTGTTTATACTTGTTCAATACACCTCATAAATATCATTAATTTTGGAAACATATTTTGAACACTTATATATACCAAGTAATGTAGGAAGTTGAAGATCATTACTTTGGAAGCCCTAAAAGTTACCTCCAAGTTCAATTTAATAAAATTCTTCCATTATTGGTATTTTATTTGTTATTAGATATATATTTGGTATACCCAATCCTGATTACTATTTTTTTTTTCCTTCGAGACAAGGTTTCTCTGTAGCTTTGGTGCCTGTCCTGGAACTAGCACTTGTAGGACAGGCTGGCCTCAAACTTACAGAGATCCACCTGTCTCTGCCTCCTGAGTGCTGGGATTAAAGGTGTGTGCCACCACAACCTGGTTGATTATTATTTTTAAAGTGAGTGTATTAATTTATTGGTATAAAAACACATCTTTAGGAGTCTATTTAATACTGTGTCCATGTAGCAGAGCAATAATAGTATGTATTCCTCTATGGATTATGACCTATCTAGCCTTAGTTTCTTGGCCCTACAATGGTACCAGGAATTAGTTTCATTTTTTAGAACTTGAATTAAATCCAGTCACAAAGTGGTTAGTTACTCGCATCTTATTTGTGCCATTATTGTACAAGTGGACATGGCTTTCCAGACAGATATTACTGAACCTCACAGACTTCACAGTTGAGTATGACTAATGATTAATTTTCTCATCCAGTAGAATGGATATCCTCTTCCAGCATGAGAATGGTAGTGAGCATATATGAATCTTTTAGGTCAATACCAACTTAACTTCTCCATGTTTTATCACCCAAGAATGTAATCTCTTGAGCAATAGAGTCTGGTTATCAAGTTCTGGAAGACAACCAATAACATTTACAATAGCCTGTGATGTTTGCATGCTAATGTGACCTCATTGTCCAACAACTTATTCCCAGCAATTGGATATCTTATTTTTTAGTTTGTGGTGTCAAGTAGAGGCATTGTTTTAATTTTGTAGGGTCTTTCATTCTTTAATTTTCTCTCTCTTCTGTTTTTTCTTCTCACATACTTTTTTTTAAATTTGTAACATTGTATAAACTTTTCAGGGTGAAGATTATCTTACAAACTATATAACTTACTTCCATTTTCTACCAAAATCAGAAGAGAAAATAAATCTGTAAACTTCAGCTCTGCAATTTAAATTTCACATGTGTTTTAAAATCTCTCTCTCTCTCTCTCTCTCTCTCTCTCTCTCTCTCTGTGTGTGTGTGTGTGTGTGTGAGTGAGAGAGAGAGAGAGAGAGAGTAAGGAGACATATTATAACACATATATGGAGAGAGATTCTAAAATAGTAGATATGTTTTTATATGACTTTATAAAAAGGTTTTAGTGTTATTTATCCTTTATCTTGTACCACCCACGACCTGTCCTTCCCATCTCTCATTCTAATTTAACCTATCTTGCTCTATTAATGCTCTTTAAGCCTTCATATCACTATTTTCTGTTTTTCATACCCTGATGTATCCCTCCCATAGACCATAATTGCTTTTTCTACCTCTATGGATATCCTAAATACAACATGTATCTGAAGATTCAAATCTTACATCCAAAATTTAAAGAAAACACACAACATTCACTTTTCTAGGTCTGGGTTACCTCATTTGGAATGATTGTTTTTAACTCTATCCATTTACCTGTGAATTTCTTAATTTTGCTTTTCTTAGGAGTTGTATAATATTCCATTATGAAATTATACTACATTCTCATTGTCCATTTGTAAATTTATGGATATCCAGGGTTTCCACTTCCCAAATACTGCAATAAGAGTATCAAAGAATATTGATGAAGAGGTATTTTATTTCTCAATACTCATCAGAGTACTTTCTGTTTTCAGTGGACAGTAATTAGCACAGATGCACATAAGTAGTCATTGGGTAGAGAAAAAGAGACAGTGAACTGTTTAGCTCTGAATGAGTACCTATATTACATTCACTATTTACAAGGTTCAAAAACCATGTAGAAGAGAGAATAGAAAGATTATAATAGCCAGAATCAGTAGGTAAATACAAGGAAACTGTGTCTTTTTGAAAGAACAGATGATGTTTATATATGAACTCACAGAAATTATGAGAGAGTGCACAATTTTCATGAATGCTCAAGTAACACTAAATGCCAGCAATGGAAGTAAGGTGAGGCAGACATAAGCCCACACAAATATACTAGGTTTTATAGGCAATTGATAGCTGTTGAGAGAGTAATAGTTTAAGTTATAGTGTTGCCCCTGTAAAGTGGTGAGTAGAAGGCCACAAATCCCAGAATCTTTTGATAGCACTAATGGACTTCATAGGTGAAAAAATAAAAAGAGGATATAAAGTTTTGTATGTAATGGGTAAGGGATGGAAAGGATTTAAGGATGGGGTGAATCAAATCATGTTATATGAAATTTGCAGAGAAATAATAAAACTAAGACATAAGATAATATTAATACATATATTAAAGGAATGGTCATGTGTGCAATGTCTAAGATCTACTCATTTAAGATAACACTTTCAGACTTAATGACTTCAAATCTCAAGATCTCAAAATAATCAATGAGTAACATAAGACTTTGTGATTATAGTAGAGTAAGGAAGAAAACTTTCTAGAAGTTATTCAATGGTTTAAACAAGCCTATAACACTAGGTTGCAAGAGAATTCTTTAGTATTAGCAATTATAATATCGTCACAGTGTTTAGGCCGTTTAAATCCCTGCCTTGGGCCATGATATTTGAAATGAGTCAGAAAGAAGGGAGATCTAAAATGCTTTGGCAAGATTTATGTGGCCAATACCCATCCTAAAGTGCCCCATGGATTTTCAGGCTCAGTGTACTTTAAATTATGTGAAATGTAAATCTCAGAGCTGAAGATTATAGACATTTTTTCTCTTCTGTTTTTGGTAAAAATAGAATCAAGTTACATAAAATTTATATGTTAATCTTCACCATGAAAACTTTGCTCAGCATTACGAAACAAAGTATTTTGGAAAAAGTATAGTCAGAAAGATCTCAGGTCTGTTATAGTTTAAAAATAAACAGTAAAATACATGGTTATGTTTTGTTTGGGAGATAACCATATTATCAATTCTTGCCATTGATACTATATTATACCTTCACTGAATAGTACCTTCATTCTTCTGGTTGAGAAATAGAGAGATTTGTTGCTTGGAGTGATTTCCAGTCAGAACAAAAACATGTTACAGGAGTGTGTAAATTGGGAGCATGGGGAAGGAGAGGAGGGAGATGTGAAGGGAAAGGAGAGGAGAACATGAAGAAATGGGATGGTTTAGTTGAGGGAGGGACAGAGAGTTAGAGCAAGGAAAGAGATACCTTGATAGAGGGAGTCATTATTGGGTAAGGGAGAAATCTAGTAGGGAAACTCCCAGGAATCCACAAGGATAACCCCAGCTGACTTTTAGCAATAATGGAGAGAGTGCCTGAACTGGCCTTTGCCTGTAATCAGATTGATGACCAACCCAACTGTCATCATAGAGACTTCATCCAGTAACTGATGAAAGCAGATGCAGGCTACAGCTAATCCCTGGGCCAAGGTCCTGGAGTACAGTTGAAGAGAGGGAGGAGGAATTATATGAGCACAGGCATCAAGATCATGATGGGAAAACCCCCAGAGATAGCTGATCAGAGTAAGTGGGAGCTCACTGACTCTGGACTGATAGCTGGGGAACCTGCATAGAACTGAACTAGGCCCTCTGAATGTGGGTGAGAGTTGTGTGCCTGGGGCACTCTGTGGGGTTATTGGCAGTGGGATCAGGAGTTTTCCTTAGTGCATGAACTGGCTTTGTGGAGCCCTTTCCCTATGAAGGGATACCTTGTTCAGCCTGGATATGGGGGAAGGGGTTTGGTCCTGCCTCAACTTGATATGTCAGACTTTGCTGATTCCACTTGTGAGGCCTTATCTTTTCTGAGGAGTGGATAGGGGTTGGGTGGGGGAAAGATGGGGAAGCTAGAGGAGAGAAGAGGGGGAGAACCATGTTTGGTACATAAATAAAAAAAAAGTTTAAATAAAAAATTTAAAGAAGAAAAAAGATACTAAGTAAACTAAGCATGGTTCCACAGCTGTAAAGTACAAAAAGCATGTGAGTGTGTATGTGTGTACATGCGTGTGTGCATGCGTGCATGTGTGCGTAAGTGTGTGTGTGCACGTGTGTGTGATATGCATATATTAGATTGATTAGATAGGTTTACATGATAAGGACTGGGTAGTTCAATAGTATCTGTATTTAAGCTGAGGATGCAGCAAACTTGGTAACTAGCTGTTTGGTCTATGAAACTAGAAGCCTTAGAAGTTTGAGTACAATGCAAAAGATCAAGAAAATTCCTGAAGTCATTAGAAAACCAAAATAGCTGGGCTTTGTGTAGGATTCAGCACTCAAAAAGAAGTGAGGACAACAATGTTGATATTTCCTTATACTTTTAAGTCTGAACACTTTGGGACTTTTTTTTGAACACATACACACTCACATGCTTTTTGTACTTTACAGCTGTGGAACCATGCTTAGTTTACTTAGTTTACAATTGAGGAATTGTCTTCCTCAATTAATAATCTCTGAAATATATTCACAAGCATGCCAGAATTGTATATTCTCAGTGATGCAAAATCATATGAAGTAGACAATTACATCATCACACTGACTTAGAATTTTTCCTCCTAATTATTGTCTATTGACTAAGATGAAACCGATCTCAGAATAACAATGTATCTTACTGATAGATTTTTGAGCTAACATGTGCCTGGCTCAGAGTTCCATCTACAGGACCAGCATCAGCAGAAGAAAAGGATATTCCCAGCTTTGGAGTAATTGTGTATTGCATGAGAAAATTTGAATTCCCCAGTCACATACTCAAGAATAAATCTGTAACTTGAAGCTTGAAAGTTTTATACTTGATGACAGTATGGACTCAAAGAAATGAGTATGTGTAAGATCATTTTCACATAAGGCTGGTCACTTGTTATATTTTCAAACTTTTGGAAGCCATTTCTCTTATCCAGAGATCATAATTCTGTATTGTTGCTTTAAAAACAAAATTAAAAATGTATTAGTGTAACAAACTAAAATGATTTATTTTGATTGGCACACAGGAAAAAGAAGAACTCTCAGGTGACAGGTAACTTTTCAAACCACAATATAAGCAAAATGCAAGCTTCTGACACTTTTAAATCTATTCCTTCAATAATTTCTAAACTTTAATGCAAGCTCTGTGAAATTCACATATTTTTTAAAATGATAAATTACAGGCTGAGAGGTTGAAATTGTTCAGTGGGACTCCTGCTCATCCCTGAATAATCTGGGAAACCCTGTGTGTCATACTTTCTCCCAACGCACCTGCACTGAGAAATCACTGGACGAGAGAATGACACCAAAGGCCCAGTTCTGCATTTCAGGAAGGCAATGCAACCCATGTTTCTGACAGGATCAGTTCACCCAAGTGCTGGCCCAGGGACTTAGCTTTTAAAAATATTTGAGCACAGTCCTGTAACAGGAGTGGGAGAGGGCCTGCTTTTCATCCTGGCTGCCCTGCTAGCTTACACCTGAAATAACTACACAGAAACTGTATTCATTTAAACTCTACCTGGCCCATTATCTCTAGCCTCTTATTGGCTAAATCTCACATCTTGATTTAACCCATTTCTGTTAATCTGTATATCACCATGAGGTCATGGCTTACTGGGAAAGATTCAGCATGTCTGATTCTGGCAGCTCCATGGCAATTCTCTCTGACTCTGCTTTCTTTCTCCCAGAATTCAGTTCTGTCTTCTCTGCCTACCTAAGTTCTGCCCTATCAAAAGGCCAAGGCAGTTTCTTTATTCAACCAATGAAAGCAACACATAGACAGAAGGACCTCCTACACCATAGTCCCCGCTCCTGACTGGCACTTCATCAGCCCCCACCTAAGGTTTATAAAAATCTCCTTTCCTGTGAGCAGGCCCAAGCTACGGACACCTGCGGAAATATGCCTGACTCAGCAACTTCTGCCAGAGCAGCCCTAAGTCAGTGTATTCTACTAGGGCAGGCCTGAGGCAGCAACCTTCACAGGAACAGGTAAAAGGGAGCTACCACTGAGGGAGCAGGCCCAAGTCAGATATGTCTGTGTGATCAGGATCATTCAGGAACCTCCAAGTAAGAAGGCCCATGTCAGAGACCTCTGCCAGAGCAGGCCCTTGCAAGCAACCTCCACAGGAGCAGGTACAAGGGGTTGACCACCAAGGGAGCAAGCCTGAGCCAGAGACCTCTGTGGGAGTAGAACCAAGCCAGGGACCTCTTTGGGTGTAGGCTGGAACAAGGGACATCTGTGGGAACAGGCCTGAGCCAGCAAATTCCCCCAGAGCAGGTCTGAGCTATCAACCTCTGCCAGAGCAGGACCAAGGCAGTGGCCCCCACAGGAACAGGTACAAGAGAGTGATCAACAAAGGAACAGGCCCGAGTCAGAGACCACCATGAAAAAAAAAAGCCAGAGTCAATGATCTCTGCTGGAGCAGGCCTGTGCCAGAAACCTCAGCAGGAAAAGGCCCAAGCAAGTAACCTCTGTTGGATCAGGCCCAAACAATCTTTGGGATTGCAGAGCCACCCCTGAGAGATACATCCAGAAACACCAAGTAACTTCTGGGGAGATTGGAACCATGGCCCTGGACTGCACCATGAGGAGCAATTGGATCTACTGGCACCTGGAATATTGATCACCAGAGACACAGTACCAATTACCCTGATCAGAGGAAAAGATGGGTAGACAAGGAAAGAACATACTCAACACAACAAAGAGCAACACGACAACAAAACCTAGTAGCTCTACAACAGCAAGACTTAAACACCCCAATATAGATGAAGCAGAAGAAAATTACCTGAAAAATAACTTTAGGAGAATGTTTGAGGCCCTTAAAGAGGAAATGAAAAATTCCCCCAAAGAAATGGAAGAAAAGACAAACAAAAATTGGAAGAAATCAACAAATCCTTTAAAGAAAAACAATCAAACAGATGAAAGAAATAAAGACTAAAAAATTGAAATATAGATAATAAAGGAAACACAAACTAAGAGAATTGTGGAAATGGAAAACATGAGAAAATGATCAGGAACCACAAATGCAAGCATGAACAGCAAATGCAAGAGATGGAAGAGAGAATCTCAAGTGCTGAAGATACAAAAGAGGAAATAGAGTCATTGTTGACAGAGGTTTCTGTTCCACCCAGTCCTGCAGTCATTTAGTTCCAAATAAACACACAGAGGTCTAAATTAATTATAAACTGATTGGCCTAGTAGCTCAGGCTTCTTATTAACACTTATAACATATATTAGCCCATAATTCTTGCCTGTGTTAGCCACATGGCTTGGTACCTTTTTTGGGGAGGCAGTCACATCTTGCATCCTCTGCATCTGGGTCATGACTACAGACTGAAACTTCCCTCTTCCCAGAATTCTTGTTGCCCCCCCCACTTTCTGCCTGGCTACTGGCCAATCAGTGTTTTATTAACCATAATACAAGCAACAGGATAAAAAAACATTGTCCCACATCAACTCGCCACTGAAATAAAACATTAAATCTAACAAAAGCTTAACACAAAATATCCAGGAAATATGTGACACCATGAAAAGACCAAACCTAAGAAAATAGGGATAGAAGAAGTCCAACTCAAAGGACAGAAAACATATTCAACAAAATCATAGAAGAAAACTTTCTCAACCTAAAGAAAGATATGCACATGAACATATAAAAAGCTTACAGAACACCAAATAGACTGGATCAAAAATAAAAAGTCCTCCTGCCACATAATAATCAAAACATTAAACATACAAAATAAAGAAAGAATATTAAGAGCAGTAAAGGAAAAAGGCCAAGTAACATATAAAGGCAGACCTATCAGAATTAATCCTGACTTCTCAGTGGAAACAACAAAAGCCAGAAGAAGGTCCTGGTCAAGCATTATGCAGACATTAAGAGACCCTGGATGCCAGCCCAGACTACTATACCCAGCAAAGCTTTTAATCCCCATAGACAAACAAAACAAGATATTCCATGACAGAACCAAATTCAGTCAATACTTAGACACAAACACAGCTCTACACAAAGTAGTATAAAGAAAACTCCAACCCAAGGAAATTATATACATTTACAAAATCACAGACAATAGGTCTCACAGTAGCAAATCCCAAGGAAGGGAAAACACAAACAATAACATCACCAACAATGAAAACTAAAATAATGGAAACTAGTATTAATAGCCCTCAATATAAATGACTCAACACCCCTATAAAAAGACACAGGTTAACAGATTGGATATGAAATCAGAAGCCATTCTTCTGCTGCACACAAGAAACACATCTCAACCTCAAGGAGTGACATCACCTCAGAATAAAAGGATGAGGGAAATTTTTCCAATAAATTGGACATGAGAAACAACCTGGTATAGCTATCCTAATATTTAACAAAAATAGATTTCAAACTAAAATCAATCAAAAGAGACAAGAAGGACATTTTATATTAGTCACAGAAAAAATACATCAAGAGGAAATCTCAATACTGAACATCTATACCACAAATACAAAGGGACCCTCATATGAAAAAGAAACACTACTAAATCTTTCTAACATATTAAACCCCACACACTAATAGTGGGAGACTTCAACACCACACTCTCACCACTGGACAGGTCTGCCAGACGGAAAACTAACAGAGAATAAGGGAAGTAACAAGTGTTATGACTCAAATGGACTTAACAGACAACTATAGAACATTCCATTCAAACATAAATGAACATACCTTCTTCTCAGACCTTATGGAACTATCTCAAAAGTTGACCACATAAAAGGTAACAAAGCAAATCTCAACAGATACAAAAAACTGAAAGAATCCCATGTATTTTACTGGATCACCATGGTTTAAAATTAAAATTCATTAGAAACACTAATTTCAGAAAGCTCACAAACATATGGAAATTAAACAATGCTTACAATGCTTACTTATATTTGTTGTTGGAGGCTGCTCATTCATTTCTCTTTTGCCCAGAATCCCAAATTAATCACTCAAAAACTATATTATTTGCAATAGTGTTTGGCCAATAGCTTAAGCATATTTCTAGCTAGCTCTTGAATCTTAAACCATTTCTATTATTTTATATTTTACCACAAGGCGTATGGCCTACCATCAAGGTTCTGACTGGCAGGAGCTCACATCTTTCTCCTATGGTGGCTACATGGTACCTCTCTGACTCCACCTACTTTCTCCTAGCATTCAGTTTAGTTTTCCCACCAAGCTCTACTCTGCCAAGCCACTGGCCAAAACAGTTTTATTCATTAACCAATAAAAGCAACACATATACAGAAAGACTTCTCACACTATAAATCTTCAATGAGTTAAGGAAGAAATAAAAGAGGAAATTAAAGACATCCTAAAATTAAATGAAAATGCCACACAACATAACCAAATTTATGGGACACAATGAAAGCAGTGTTAAGAAGAAAGTTCATAGCACTAAATGCCTACATAGAGTAGCTGGAAAAATCCCACACTAGTGAGTTAACAATTAAACTAGTGAGTTCTACTCCTGAAAACTGTAGAACAAATGGAAACAAACTCACCCAGGAGGATTAGATGTCAGGAAATAATCCAATTGAGAGCTGAAATCACCAAAATAGAAATAAAGGAAACAATACAAAGAATCAATGAGACAAAAAGTTGATTTATTGAGAAAAATAAACAAAATAGACAAACCTTTATCCAAACTAATGAAAAGGCAGAGAGAGAAAACCCAAAATAACAAAATCAGAAATGAAAAAGGGGATATAACAACAGACACAGAAGAAATACAGAGAATTGTCAGGTCATATTTTGAAATATGCTCCATAAAATTGGAAAAATTAAAAGAAATGGACAATTTTCTGGATAAATAACACTTACTGAAATTAAATCAAGACTAGATAAGCAAATTAAATAGATCTATAACTGCTAAAGAAATAGAAAAAGTCATCAAAAGTCTCCCAACCAAAAAAAAAAAAAAACCAGGCCAGGACCAGATAGTTTCACTGCAGAATTATACAAGATTTTCATAGGAGAACTAATACCAACACTCCTCAAATTGTTCAACACAATAGAAACAAAAGGAACATTTGCTAAACTGTTTTCATGAGGCTACAATTACCCTGATACCCAAACAACACAAAGCCATTACTAAGAAAAAGAATTACAGATCAATCTCACTCATGGACATTGATGTAAAAATACTCAATAAAACACTGGCAAACTGAACTTAAAAACACTTAAGAAAAATTATCCACTGTGATCAAGTTGGCTTCATCCCAGAGATGCAGGGATGTAAATATATTTCACCATATTTAAAAAAAAACCACATGATCATCTCATTAGATGCTGAATAAGTCTTCAACAAAGTACAACATACCTTCATAATAAAAGTCTTGGAGAGAACACGGGTAAAAGAAACATACCTAAACATAATAAAGGCAATATACAGTAAGCCAGCAGCCAAAATCACACTAAATGGAGAGAAACTGGCATCAGGAACAGGACAAAGTTGTCCACTCTCTGCAAATCTATAATACTTGAGGTTCTAGCTAGAGCAATAAGACAAAAAGAAATAAAGGGGATACAAATCAGAAAAGAAGAAGTCAAACTCCCATTATTTGCTAAAGATATGATAGCATACATAACTAAACTCAAAAATTCTAACAAGGAACTTCTACAACTCATAAACACCTTTAGTAATGTAGCAGGACACAAGATAAACTCAAAAAATCAATAGTTCTTCTTTACACACATGATAAATGGGCTGAGAAAGAAATCAGAGAAACATCATGCTTTACAATAGCCACAAATAACATTAAATACCTTGGAGTAATTCTAGCCAAACAACTGCATGGAAGACCTGTATGACTAGAACTTTAAATCTTTGAAGAAAGAATTTGAAGAAGACAGCAGAAAATGGAAAGATCTCCTATGCTCTTGGGTAGGTAGGATTAACATAGCAAAAATGGCAATCTTACCAAAAGCAATCTACAGATTCAATGCAATGCCAACCAAAATCCCAGTAAAATTCTTTACTACCTCTAAAGAACAATACTCAAATTCATATGGAAAAGAAAACTCCCAGGATAACCAAAACGATTCTGTACAATGAAAGAACTTCTAGAGGCATCACAATCCCTGACTTCAAACTCTACTGTAGAGCTACAGTACTGAAAACAGCCTGGTATTAGCATGAAAACAGACAGGAGGTCCAATGAAACCAATCAAAGACCCAGATATCAACCCACACATCTACAAACAACTGATTTTTGACAAAGAAACAAAATATATAAAATGGAAAAAAAAGCATATTCAACAAATGGTGCTAGCATAACTGGATATCAACATTATGAAGAATGAAAATAGATCCATATTTATCGCCATGCACAAAACTCAGGTCCAAATGGATCAAAGACCTCAACATAAAACCAACTACACTGAACCTCATAGAAGAGAAAGTGGGAAGTGCACGTGAATGCATTGGCACAGAAGACCCCTTCCTAAGTATAACCCCAGTAGGACAGACACTGAGAGAAACAATTAGTAAATGGAACCTCTTGAAACTGAGAAGCTTCTGTAAAGCAAAGGACACTGTCAACAAGACAAAACGGCAGCCTACAGAATGGGAAAAAATACTCACCAACTCTACATCTGACAGAGGGCTGATCTCCAAAATATACAAAGAACTCAAGAAATCAGTCATGAAAAGAACAAATAATCCAATAGAAAATAGGGTACAGACTTAAACAGAGAATTCTAAACAAAAGAATCTCAAATGGCTGAAAGACATTTAAAGAAATGCTCAACATCCGTAACCATCAGAGAAATGCAAATCAAAATAACTCTTAGATTCTCTCTTACATCTGTAAGAATGTCCAAGATCAAAAACACTGATGACAGCTTTTGCTGGAGAGGATTTGGGGTAAAGGGAACAGTTCTTCATTGCTAGTGGGAGTGTAAACTGGTGCAGCTGCTTCAGAAATCAGTATGGTGATTTCTCAGAAAATTAGGAAACAACTTACCTCAAGACCCAGCAATACCACTTTTGGGTATATAACCAAAGGATGTTCAATCATACCACAAGTATATGTGACCAACTATGTTCATAGCCGCATTATTTTTCAAAGCCAGAACCTGGAAAAATCTATATGCCCCTCGAACAAAGAATGGATAAGGAAACTGTGATGCTTTTACACAATGGAGTACTGCAAAGTAGAAAAAAAATAATGGTATCTTGAAATATGCTGGCAAACGGATGCATCTAGAAAACAACATAATGAGTGAGGTAACAGAGACCCAAAATGACAAATATATATACAAACTCATAAGTGGCCTTTAAAACAAGAAAAAACAGCCTACAATTCACAATCTCAGAGAACCTAGACAGCAAAGAGGACCCTAAAAGAGACATACATGGATCTAATCTACATTGGAAGTAGAAAAAGACAAAATCTCCTGAGTAAATTGGGAGCATGTGTATCATGATAGAGGGTAGAAGTGGAGGGGAGAGGAAGGGAGAAGAGTGGAGAAAAATATACGATTCAATAAAAACAATTTAAAAAAAGTTTTAAAAATATCCAAAAAGATCTTCCTTCCACAACCCAGAGATACAACTTCTCTGGCATGTTCTCTGGGACCAGTTAACATGCCTGGAAGCAACACCCAATAAAGCTTCATTTAACTGTCTTTTAATCTGGTCAGATCTGGCCGTTGGCATTGATAGAAACATATAAAACTAAAAAAGACTGAACATCTTTTGCGTATATTCCCAAGAGTGGAATTGCTGGGTCCTGAGGTAGGGTGATTCCCAGTTTTCTGAGAAACTGCCACACTGATTTCCAAAGTGGTTGCACAAGTTTGTATTCCCACCAACAATGGATGAGTGTTCCCCTTGCTCCACAACCTCTCCAGCATAAGCTATCATTAGTGTTTTTGTGCATAGCCACTCTGACAGGTATAAGATGGTATCTCAAAGTTGTTTTGATTTGCATTTCCCTGATAGCTAAGGAATAAGATCATGTCCTTAAGTATCTTTTAGCCATTTGAAATTCTTCTGTTGAGAAATCTTTGTTTAGAACAGTACATCACTTTTTAATTGGGTTATTTAGAATTTTAATGTCTAATTTCTTGAGTTCTTTATATATTTTGGAGATCAGTCCTTTGTTTGATGTGGTTTTGGTGAATAATTTTTCCCATTCGGTATTCTGCCTTATTTTCTTACTGACTGTGTCCTTTGCTTAACAGAAGCTTCTCAGTTTCAGGAGGGCCCATTTATTTATTGATGCTCTTATTGTCTGTGCCACTGGGGTTATATTTAGGAAGAGGTCTCTTGTGCCCATGCATTCAAGGTTACATCCCACTTTCTCTTCTATCAGGTTCAGTGTGTTCAGATTTATATCAAGGTCTTGAGTTTTGTGCATGGTGACAGATATGGACTGGACTAGCTCCCAAGATCCAGTTGAAGAGTGGAAGGAGTAAGATTATGAGCAAGGAATTCAAGAATATGAGGGGGTCATCCACTGAGACAGTTTGCTTGAGCTAATGGGAGCTCACCAACTCCAACTGGACTGGGAGTGAACATGGGAACAACCAAGCCCCTCTGAAGGGGGCTGACAGCTGGGACAGACTGAGGGGCCACTGATAGTGACACTGGGATGTGTCTCTACTGCATATACCGACTTCATGGGATCTTATTCTATTTGTATGTTAACCCTGCTCAACCTAGATGTAGTAGGGAGGGCATTGGACTTTCCATAGGGTGGGGTGCGTGGCCTTCCCTTAGGGTTGGAGGGGTTGGGGGAGGGTCTATGGAGGGAGAGGGAGTGTACTGGGAAGAGGGGAGGGAGTGGGAATTTGTATTGGTATTTTTAAAGTAATAATGAAAAAGAAAGAAAAAAGAATTAAAAAGTCAAAAACATATTTTAGATATCACTGGTGGTAAATTATTTCTAACAACAAATATCATAAAATAGTTTTCCCTAAAACTCATGAAAATTCCCACAGGTGACATATCAACATGTATTTAAAGACAACTCATGCATAATGCTCTCTGGGTTGAGGCTATAGGATTCTCTTTTTATTTAGATCATTCACTGTAAAAAAATATAATAAATATTTTCATATTTAAAAACAGCCATGTTTTACCTACTTTCTTCATTATGAGAACAATTTGCTAAAGATTACAAATTTAACAATTTTCAGGAATAATTATCAAATGCAAATATACTGCGACATTATGGACCAGCTGTATTGCACACATAACAGACACTTATTTTTGGTTTTTGTTGTTGTTTATTTATTTATTTATTCATTTTACACTCCAACCCTAGTTTCACCTCCCTTTTCCCCACCTTCACCACCTCCCCCAATCCCATGCTCCATGCACTTCTCAGAGGGGGTAAGGTCTCCCTTGCTGTGGCAACAAATCTGGTATTCCAAGTTGAATCACAACCAAGGCCCTCACCCCTGTATTAAGGCTGATAAAAGTAACTATCCGTAGTGAATGAGCTCCAAAAAGACAGTTGACAGAAGAGGGAAAAATCCTGGTCCCATTGTCAACCCCCTCCACCAACAGATCAAGCCACAGAACTGCTACCCACATTCAGAGGACCTAGTTCAATCCCATGCAGCTTCCCCAGCTGTCAGTCCAGAGTCCATGATCTCTCACTAGCTCGGGTCAGCTGTCTCTGTGGTTTTCTCCATCATGGCCTTGACCCACTAGCTCATATGATTCCTCCTTCCTCTCTTCAAATGAACTCCAGAAGCTCATCCCAGTGCTTGGCTGTGCATCACTACATCTGTAAACATCAGTTACTGAATGTAAGTTATTTAATGACAAATAGGAGATTTATATTCTGGTTATAGGAGGATGCCAGTTCAGGCATACTTTCTACTATTGCTAGAAGTCTTAACTGGGGTCATACTTGTAGATTCCTGGGAATTTCCCTAGCACCAGGTTTCTCCCTAATCCCATAATGGCTCCCTGTCTCAAGATATCTCTTTCCTTGCTCTCTCTTTCTGTCCCTTCCCACCTTGGACATCTTGAATCCTCATTTTTCCATCCCTCATCCCTTCCCTTTTACCCCAATCCCAGTTAATCCAGGAGATCCTAACTATTTCCCCTTCCAGGACATCTCCATGTGTGTTCCCCTTAGTGTTCTCCTTTTAACCTAGCTTCTCTGGAGTTGTGGATTGTAGCTGGCTATCCTTTTCTTTGTGTCTAATATCCACTTATGAGTGAGTACATACCATTTTTGTCTTACTGTGTCTGGGTTACCTCACTCAGTTTTTTTCTAGTTCCATTCATTTGCTAGCAAATTTCAAGATGTCTTTTTTTTTTTGATCATGGCTATTACAAATACTGCTTCTACAAACATAGTTTAGCAAATGTCCTGGTGGTATGATTGTGTATCCTTTGGGTACATTCCTAAGAGTGATATTTCTGGGTCTTGAGGTATATATATAGATTCCCAACTTTCTGAAACACAACCATACTGATTTTCAAAGTTGGTATAAAAGTTTGCAATCCCACCAGGAATGGAAGAGTGTTCCCCTTACTCCAAATTCTCTCCAGCATAAACTGTTACCAGTGTTTTTTATTTTAGTCATTCTGACGGGTGTAAGATGGTACCTCAGAGACATTATCATTTGAAATTCTTTGATGGTTAAGGATGAAGAATACTTCTTTGAATGTCTTTTGGCCATCTGTGTTTCTTCTATTGAGAATATTCTGTTTAGTTCCGTATCCCATTTTTAATTGGATTACTTGGTGTTTTGATGTATAGTTTCTTGAGCACTTTATATATTTTGGAATATCAGCCCTCTGTGAGATGTGGGGATAGTTAAGATCTTTTCCCATTCTGTAGGTTGCTGATTTTTCTTATTGACCATGTATTTTGCCTGACAGAAGCTTTTCAGTTTCAGAAGTTCCCATTTATTAATTGTTGCTCTCAGTGTCTGTCCTATTGGTATTATATGGAGGAAATGGTCTCCCATGCCCAAGCGTTCAAAGCTACTTCCCAATTTCTCTTTTATCAGCTTCAGGGTAACTGGATTTATGTTGAGGTCTTTGATACACTTGGGCTTGAGTTTTGTGCATGGGGAAAGATATGGGTATATTTGCATTCTTTTTTTTTCCATACATTGTTTTGTTTTATTTTTTCCATTCAAGAACATAATTAAAGATAAAAAAATAATTTTTTCCTTTCTTCCCCTTCTCCCGGTCCCCTCCCACTACCCCCCACCCCTCCTCCCTCCCCCTTCTTCCTAAACAGAAGATCCGGATATTAATCCACAAACATATTTGCATTCTTTTACATGTCAACATCCAGTTATACCAGCACCATTCGCTGAAGTTGTTTTCCCTTTTCCATTGTATAATTTTGGCTTCTTTGTCAAATATGAGGTGTTCATAGCTGTGTAGATTAATATCAGTGTCTTCAATTTGATTATAATGATCCACATGTCTGTAGTTGGAGGTCATTTGTTTGTTCCCAGCTGCTCAGACCTGAAATAAGTACACAGAAACTGCATTAATTCAATCACTGTTTGGCCTATTAGCTCTAGCTTTTGATTGGCCAGCTCTTATATCTTAATTTAACCTATTTCTATTAATCTGTATATCGCCACGTGGCTGTGGCTTACTGGCAAAGTTTTATCTGGTATCTGTCTCTGGTGGAGCTACATGGCATCTTCTGATTCTGCCTTCTTTTTCCCAGCATTCAGTTTAGCTTCCCTGCCTAGCTCTATTCTACCCTATCATAGGCCATGGCACATTCATTATTCATTAACCAATAAAATCAACACATATACAGGACTTCCCACACCATTTACCCCTTTCTGTTTCTATAAAAAGGAAGGTTTTAGCTTTAACACAGTAAAATTACATATAGCAAAACAGGTATCAAGCAAGAATTACAGTTACAACATTTATATCTACTTTATCATTTATCATAACTAAGGAAACCTACAATTATAACTATCTATTAATTCCATCAAAGACTCCAGAAGGATATAATAATACCCAAGTAAATGGGAAGTGCACTGTAAGCAACTTCTAAAACTCTAAAATTGACAGAGACATCTCACTGCCTGAAAAATCACCCAAAGCTCTTCTGTAACAGTGTAGTATCCGTCTTCAGCCTACAGGCCCATAGAATCCAGCAGACATTTTCACAAATCAGGAAATTTCAAAGACAGTTCTGCATATATTGGCAGTGTGTCAGTCACTTTGTTCTGGGTCCTGCAGAATGTATGGCAGACTCTTTTTGTTCTTTCATGAAGCATGAAGCCTGAAGGATGGTCTCAGCTTTAGGCAAGATCAACAGTCATTTCTCTCTAGTTCCTGCATATCCAGTTCATACAGCATAGCATCATGCAGTCTAGCCAAGAGTTGTTTCTTGCCCAAATGGCTAAAAAAACTCTATAAGGAGCCTCTTCAATGCCCATCTTCCTCTTGAAGAAATTTGTGCTGCCAAGAGCAGATATGTCTCATTGCCATGAAAAGTCCTAACTTCTTAAAGCATATCAAATGTCATATTCTGAAATTCACTGAAAAATTTGAAGAATACCTATTTAACTGAAATATATCTCTATATATCTAGAAAACCTAGCTAACATGACCACAAGCTTGACTATTATAGATGACTCTATATTATTCTATATTGCTTAATTATATATTATATTTTAAATGAGCTGCACACACACCTTAATCAAGAGCAGAAATATATATATATATATATCAAAATTGATTTTAAATTTGTATCCATAAACCAAGATCCATAACATGCAAATATTTATAGCATATCCCCCTTTAAATGTAAACAAACATTTATAAACAATATTTGGGAATTTTGGCACAGTTCTTTCCAAACTGTTTCCTGCTTTTTTTGGGCAAAATAATATTTGGCGGTGTTTACAACAACCTTTTGAGGGGTCTTGGTCCATCAAACCACATTAGTATGGAAGGATTCCATAGATTCTCATCCTCTGTGGAAACAAAAGAAGAACCTCTTTTCCAAAGCAACATATCCTTAGGCCCAAATTTCAAAGGCAAGATACCTTTAAAGTATATGTTGGTTTAGCTTAGCAGCCCATACAGTGAAATGTCTCTCCATACTTAGCTCCTTCAAAAAGACTGAAAGAAAACACAATAATATCTATAATCCTGACTATCTGTGCATTTTTCATCTTTGTGTGGCTTATTTTTCTTTACTCCTTTTAATCTATGACTGTCTATAGTCTGTATCTTTAAAGACTTTGTTTTATTTTTTTAAATGATTTACTTCTTCTTTATACTCTTTTTCTTCTGTCTTCTAATCCTGCATACATTTTTTTAAACACACTGTGACCAATTTAGAGGTTTTTTTAAATCTGAATCTGTCTTTATTGCATATCTGTAATCCTTTTTGAAAACAGGATTGCTTCTTAAAATGCAAAGTGGCATTGCTAGGAATAAGACTGCTTTACCTTTTAGCTCTGCCCAGTCCAACATGGTAGACACATGTTCACCACCTTTGCAAGCCATGCACACTGCCCCAGTTCCAGGTATGCACAGGGTCTATGTTGCACCATTAAGCAAATTGAAACATGCCACTCACAAACCTCACTCAAGTGCTCAGCCTCCTATAAGAGCCAGAGTTCGTGATGGCAGCAAGGTCCAGAAAGCCACTGTTTTGAAACTGCATGGCTTTTTTACTGCTACCATTGAATCAGGAAGGCCCCTCCTAAAAGAGCTGCAGTATGCTGTCAGCTGAAAAAAGTGCAGCTAAACTTTGTTTTTTGGTGTCTAGAATTCCTTTTTAAAAAGTAATGTGTTGATAATACATTTTTCTTTCAGTTTCCTTATATGGTGGATTACATTGATATATTTTCCTTTTTTCTTTTATTATTTTAAAAAATACCAATCTAAATTCCCACTTTCCCCCCTCCTCCCACTCCCTCCCCACACCTTCCCATCCCTCCCCCTCCAATCCTAAGAGAGGACAAGGCACCCTGTCCTGTGGCATGTCCAAGGCACTCCCTACAACATCTAGGTTGAGCAATGTATACATCCAAATAGAATAGGATCCCCAAAAGCCAATACATGCAGTAGAGACAAATCTCAGTGCCACTGTCAGTGGCCCCTCAGTCTGCCCCAACTGTCAACCACATTCAGAGGGACTAGTTTGATCCTATGCTTGTTCACTCACAGTTCAGTTGGAGTTGGTGAGCTCCCATTAGCTCAGGCAAATCATCTCAGTTGGTGAACCCCTTACAGTCTTGACCTCCTTGCTCATAATCTCACTCCTTCCACTTATCAACTGTACTTTGATAGCTCAGTTCAGTGCCTCTGTTTCCATCTGTTGTTGGACAAAGGTTCTATGGTGAAATTTAAAATAAACATCAGTCTGACTATAGGGCAAGGCCAGTTCAGGAACCCTCTCCTCTATTGCTTAGGGTATTAGCTGGGGTCATCCTTGTATATTCTTGGGAATTTTTCTAGGGCCCGGTTTCTTGCTAACCCCACAATGGCTCTCTCAATAAAGATATCTCTTTCCTTGCTCTCATATGTGTCCTTCTGCCATCTTGACTCTCCCATTCCCTGAAGTTCTCCTCAACCCTCCCCTTGTCCTCTTCATTTAAAAAATAAAACAAAGTCTTTAAAGATACAGAGTATAGACAGTCATAGATTAAAAGGAGTAAAGAAAAATAAGCCACACAAAGATGAAAAATGCACAGATAGTCAGGATTATAGATATTATTGTGTTTTCTTTCAGTCTTGTCTGTTTCCAATTCCCAGATGGATATACATGTTTTTCTTTGGGTTAACCTCATTACTTATCTTCTCTAGGATCATGAACTATAGGCTCAATGACCTTTATTTATGGCTAGTATCCACTTATGAATGAGTATATACCATATTCATATTTGAGGTTCTGTGTTACCTCACTCAGGAGAGTGTTTTCTAATTCCATCCATTTACATGCAAAATTCAAGATGTCATTGTTTTTTATCTCTGAGTAGTAGTCTAAAGTGTAAATGTGCTACATTTTCTTTATCCACTCTTCAGTTGAGGGGCATCTAGGTTGTTTCCAGGTTCTGGCTATTACAAATAATGCTGCTATGAACATAGTTGAACAAATGCTTTTATAGTATGATTGAGCATCTTTTGGGTATATTCCCAAGAGTGGTATTGCTGGATCCTGAGGTAGGGTGATTCCCAATTTTCTGAGCAACTGCCATACTGATTTCCTAAGTGGTTGCACAAGTTTGCATTCCCACCAGCAATGGATGAGTGTTCCCCTTACTCCACATCCTCTCCAGCATAAGCTATCATTGGTGTTTTTGATCTTAGGCCTTCTGACAGGTATAAGATAGTATCTCAGTGTTGTTTTGATTTGCCTATCTCTGATAGCTAAGGAAATTGAACATGACCTGAAGTATCTTTTGGCCATTTGAAATTCTTCTGTTGAGAATTCTCTGTTTAGTTCTGTATACCATTTTAAACTGGGTTATTTAGAATTTTGAGGGAAATCAGAGAAACATCACTTTTCTCAATAGCCACAAATAACATAAAATATCTAGGGGTAACACTAACCAAGGAAGTGAAAGACCTATTTGACAAAAACTTTAAGTCTCTGAAGAAAGAAACTGAAGAAGACACTAGAAAATGGAAAGATCTCCCATGCTCTTGGATAGGAATGATCAACATAGTAAAAATGGCAATCCTACCGAAAGCAATCTATAGATTCAATGCAATCCCCATCAAAATCCCAAAACAATTCTTCACAGATCTTGAATGAACAATAATCAATTTTATATAGAAAAACAAAAAACCCAGTATAGTCAAAACAATCCTATACAATAAATGATCTTCTGGAGGCATTACCATCCTTGACATTATGCTCTATTGCAGAGCTACAGTATTCAAAACCACTTGTCATTGACCTAAAAACAGAGATGTTGACCAATGGAATCTAATTAAAGACCCGGATATTAAACCACACACCTATGAACACCTGATTTTTGACAAAGAAGCTAAAATTATACAATGGAAAAAAGAAAGCATCTTCAACAAATGATGCTGTCATAACTGGATGTCAACCTGTAGAAGAATGGAAATAGATCCATATCTACTGCCATGCACAAAACTCAAGCCCAAATGGATTAAAGACCTCAATATAAATCTCACCACACTGAACCTGATAGACGAGAAAGTGTGTAGTAGCCATCAATGCATGGGCACAGAAGACCACTTCCTAAATATAACCCCAGTAGCACAGACACTAAGATCAAAAGTAAATAAATGGGACCTCCTGAAACTGAGAAGCTTCTATAAAGCAGAGGACTTAAAATTCTAAAATTCCTTTTTAAGCTTTCTCAGTCTTTATGTGGATATAGTCAACCATGTTGGCATGCTAATTTGTTGTTGGAGGTCGCTTCTTTGTTCCCAGCTACTCAGACCAAAAGTAATCACACAGAAACTGTATTAATTAAACCACTGCTTGGCCTATTAGATCTAGCTTCTTATTGGCTAACTCTTACATCCTAATATAACCAATTTTTATTAATCTGTGTATCACCACGTGGTTCTGGCTTACTGGCAAAGTTTCATCTGGCATCTGTCTCTGGCAGAGCTATAAGGCATCTCCTGATTCTGCCTTTTTTGACCCCAGCATTCAGTTTAGTTTTCCCTGCCTAACTCTCCTCTATCCTATCACAGACCAAGGCAGATTCTTTATTCATTGACCAAGAAAAGCAACACATAGGTAAACAGGACTTCACATACCACATGTCTCTTTTTATGTCAATAGCAATCCATTCTTATTACTATAGCTTTACAGTAGAGCTTGAAGTAAGGAATGGTGATGCCTCTGGAAATTCCTTTATTGTACAGAATTGTTTTAGCTATCTTGGGTTTTTTCTTTTTCATATGAAGTTGCGTATTGTTTTTTAGATTTCTATGAAAAATTGTGTTGGGATTTTCATGGGGATTGCATTGAATCTATAGACTGTTTTTGGTAAGATTGTCATTTTTACTATGTTGATCCTACCTATCCAAGAACATGGAAGATCTTTCCACTTTCTGATATCTTCTTCAGTTTCTTTCTTCAAAGACTTAAAGTTCTTGTCATATGGGTATTTTATTTGATTGGTTAGCATTACCCCAAGATATTTTATGTTATTTGTGGCTATTATGACGGGCACTGTTTCTCTGTTTTCTTAGCAATTTTTCATTTGCATATAAAAGGGCTAATAATTTTTTTTTTTTACTCAATCTTGTATTCTTCCATATTACTGAAGGTGTTTATCAGCTGTGGAAGTTCTCTGTTAAAATTTTTGGGTCACTTTTTTATGGTATCATATCTTCTGCAAATAGCAAATTTTGACTTCTTCTTTTCTAACTTGTATCCCTTTTATCTCCTTTTGTTGTCTTCTTACTCTAGCTAGAACTTCAAGTACCACATTTAATAGATACATAGAGAATGGACAGCCTTATCTTGTTCCTGATTTTAGTGGAACCAATTGAGTTTCTCTGATGGGGGAAAAGCCACTAGCCAATCACATCAAGTTGTGGTGTGGCCACTTGGACCCCAAGTAGAAAATTGAGAGAACACAGGTGTGCTCTCTCTCCATGTGGTGTCCGCAGGACAGGTAGGACTTCGGCGTGAGTAGCATGAGTTTTCCCCTTTTTCTTTCATTAAAAATACCCATTCCTATTTAGCTGGCTTGGTTATTGATTTGTGCCGACTTAATACTTCTTCATTTCTCTTCATTTAATTTGATGCTGGCTGTTTATCATGTTGTATATTTCCTTTTTATAATGTATAGGTCTATTCCTTCTATCACTGGTCTCTCCAGAACCTTTATCATGAAGAGGTATTGTCAAAGGCTTTTTCAGCATGCCACGAGATGATTGTGTTTCTTATTTTTCTTTCAGGTTATTTACATGATCTATTACATTGACAGACTTTTGCATGTTGAACCATCCCTGAATCTCTGAGGGCATACAGCCTACTTGATTTTGTTGGAGGTTTTTTTTTTAAATGTTTTCTGGGATTTGGTTTGCCAGTATTTTATTGAGTATTTTTACATCAATATTCATGAGGGAGATTGATCTGTAATTCTCTCTCTTAGTTGCATTTTTGTGTGTTTTGTGTATGAGGGCATCTGTAGCCTTATAAATGAGTTTGGCAATGTAACTTCTGTTTCTATTGTGTGGAACAATATTTGCAGCATTGTATTAGCTTTTAATGTGGTATTCCCCTCTGTGATCTGTGAATATCATTTGTTAATAAAGATTCTGCCTTGGCTTGTGATAAGAA
>PVIU01021760.1:0-30858 GCA_004026605.1 Ondatra zibethicus
GCGTATTTGAATGTATGGACATAGCTCACGTCAGAAGAGTGTCCACGTGTGCGTATTTGAATGTATGGACATAGCTCACGTCAGAAGAGTGTCCACGTGTGCGTATTTGAATGTATGGACATAGCTCACGTCAGAAGAGTGTCCACGTGTGCGTATTTGAATGTATGGACATAGCTCACGTCAGAAGCGTGTCCACGTGCGCATATATGTACATATACCTACGGATTTCTTAGTGTTTGCTATTATGTTGTTGTCTGTATGTTCCCTGAGGACAAAAAGAACCCATGAGAACCTCAAGTCTGGTACTTAGGATCTAAAAATGTCTAGAGATTGATTCACAAAGGCTGAGCAACCCCCACCCCCAGTACACAACTCTGTGTGAGGACAGAATCCGTGTTCTTTCCATAACTTTTTGTGTGTGCATCCACCCACCCTCCATCATCTACCTACTGGGAAAACAACAAACTGTTAAGATCTTAGGGTCTAGCAGAGGGGGCAGAAATGCAAGCTGGCCATTGCAGTCAGATGTATTAGGGATTCGGCAGAGGTGTGCACAGGATTCCAGGAAAACCTTAAAGAACAGCTGAGGGACTGGAGAAGTCTCCAGAATGCTAACACTACACTAAGTGCCCACTCTGCAGGGTTCCTTGATAAGAGGCATACTTGCAAAGCTTTGGGATTTCCAGGTCCTCTGTTCCCCAGCCCCTTTGTAATGGAACTATGAAGGCTTTCTGCTCAGGTAAATAACCATGATCCTGGCACAGGGCAATTAGTGCTTGTCTGGATTAAATTCATAGAACCCAGGGTGCATGCCTACAGCCAGAGAGCATTATGCTTGTGAAGTCCACCTTCTCAGTAATGGAGGCAAGATAGAGGGTGCTTTTCAGAGCTACAGGCTTCTGACTTTTATCTGTGGAATGGACCCTTCATCAACTCCTAAGCCTCTCTTTTTCTAATTCCTGGGGTCTGACTTAGGGAAGATAAAAATAGAAAAGGGAGAAATGGTAGAAACAAGCTACCCGGCTACCAGTCATCCACTCACTCATTCATTCATTCACCCAACCATATATTCATTTATCCATGTGCTCATTCATTTATTCATACATTTACCAACCATTCATCCACCATTCATTCATCCATGCACCTATCCATTCACATATATCCATCCATACAATAAGCACTCACCGGTCATCTGATACTGGACACAATGTGAACAGGTGTGAGCCTGTCTATCTGGACCCCTGCGCACATGAAGAGGAGATTGCTTACATCTAAACTCAATGCGAAGGGTAACATTTGGATGTGATTTTTTTTTTTACACATTCTGTCCAACACTTCATCTTCAAGTGAACACATGCTAGAGAAACTGGAGGACTGGGAGGGTGAGGAAGAGGAGCCCTGTACAAACCAAGAACAACCCAAGCATACAACATGAGGAATGAATTCCCATGGGACACAGCCTGAGATGCTGCC
Organism: Ondatra zibethicus; assembly: GCA_004026605.1. Classification (NCBI taxonomy): domain Eukaryota; kingdom Metazoa; phylum Chordata; class Mammalia; order Rodentia; family Cricetidae; genus Ondatra; species Ondatra zibethicus. Next base: position 1,474 of record PVIU01021760.1, read on the forward strand.
ATGGAGACAAATGAGGCAAACTGGTAGCCACGGGTGTGTTCTTCAGCTGGAGAAGGGGACGCAGCAGAGGGGAGCAATGAGAATATAAGCACATAACACCCCCACAACTGCCAGGAAACTCAAGCATGAGAGAGCTCCTCAGTCAGCATTGGCTGGGAATTTAGACAGCGATCTGCCCAGAGTCTGAGTCATAATCTTGCTACTCAAGGGGAACTGATATCACTTCCTCTGTCACCAAGAACTGGCTTCTCCAAGTGGGCTGGGCTGGAATGGCATCACTGACCCACTGCATGCCTTGTGCCATTACTTGTTCCCAGGGTGTGCATTCATGGCTTCCATCTGTTCCTCTTGAGCACAAGTGTATCACACTCCCCACCACAGCCAACGGGAAGAAGCATCTCTCATTCTCTTTATACTGTTGCCGCCACTCCGATTGTTGGAGTAGCCACGTCGGGATTATACGCCCCCACTGCTGTCTCTATAATCCCTAGATACTGTCTCCAGGACCTGCATGGGTAGGGTCCACTAAAATAGCTCTGTCTACACACATTCTCCCAGAGATATTGTCGTACCGTGTGTGCCACGTTCAAAGCCATTGGTTATAGCAAAAGAGCAGTTGAGATACTATACCGCATTGCTCAACTGAATCCAAAATAGCTTTCCAGGGCTGGCGAGAAGGCTCAGTAGTTAACAGTAGATACTGCGTTTGCAGAAAGACGTTTGTTCAGCTCCCAGAACTTGCTTCAGTCAGTTCGTAAGCAATTGCGACTCCCACTCTAGGGAATCTGACATCATCATCTACACTCTCGTGCACATAGCCTCACATACAAATATACATAAATGCAAAAATAAATCTTTTTAATATCCTTCCAAACAACCATGCTGAGTCACACTCCCAGATAAAACAATTGACTCTGAGAGTTACCTTATAAAGGTGATGGAAATGATTGATCCTCCAGATATGCACATCTCAATACAGGGAACCAGAAGTTACAGTAAAACAAGGTAACATGAACCTCATCAAAGAACATACCTAACTAAACAAGGGACCCCCAAGAAAAGGATATGGGTAAGGTCCCTGATTTAAAAAAAAAAGTTGAAAGGGTGATTACAGGAAAGCTCAAAGAAATGTCAGAGAATACATCAGACAACCCAACAACACCAGGCAAGGCATTCATACCATGAATGAAGACTTCAGCAGAGACAGAAATCGTGAGAAGGAATCAAGTTGTCATCTCCAAAATCAATAGCTTACAGGGTGCTTTAGTTAGGGTTTCTATTGTTGTGACGAAGTACCAGGCCCAAAAGCAATTCAGGAGGGAAGGGGTTTATTTGCTTGCATATCCTGAATCATAGTCCATGAGCCAAGACAGGAGCTCAAACCAAAAATGAAACATGAGCTGATGCAGAAGTTATGGAGGGTGTTGCTTACTGGCTTTCTTCTCATGACTTGCTCAGTCTGCTTTCTTATAGAACTCAGGACCACCGGCCCAGGCGTGCACCATCCACAATGGGCTGGGCCCTCCCTCAGCAGTCACTAATTAAGAAAATGGTTTACAGGCTTATCTACAGGCATATCTTTTGCAGGCGTGTTCTCAAATGAGAATCCCTCCTCTGAGATGATTCTAGCATGACATGAAACTAGTCAGAGCCACAAGTTAAGCAAAAAAATGTAGTTGAAAGATATTGTGTGATGTTTTACTCTTTTGGGTTTTTTGAGTTCCCAAATAAATCACATGGAGGCTTATTCTTAGTTATGAAGGCCCGGCCTTAGCTTGACTTGTTTCTTGCCAGTTTTTTCTTAACACAACTACCTTTTGCCTCTGGGCTTTTATCTTTCTCTATTTCTGTATACCTTGCTTTGCTTCTTTTCCCTTGGCTTGCTGTGTAGCTGGGTGACTGACCCCCTGATTTTCTCCCTTCCTCGTTCTCTTGTTTGCTCCTTGTTCTCTTCATTCTGGGTTCTCCTTCTATTCTACTCTCTGCCTACCAGTCCTGCTTATTTTTGCCCCCACCTCACTATTGGTCATCCATCTCATTATTAGGTCCATCAGGTGTTTTAAACAGGCACAGTAATACAGCTTCCAGAGTTAAACAAATACAGCAGAAACAAAAGTCACACACCTGAAAATAATATTCCCCAACAGCACGTCTTGGCAATAAGGCTAGAAGAAACAGAAGGGGGAAAAATACAAATCTGTAGACAAGTCTTCTGAAATATTCAAATCAGACAACAGTTGAGAGAATGTAGAGAAGGCCGGGGAAGGGAAGGCCAGTGAAAAGGCAGAGCAGGGTAGGGTGGGGAAGGGAGGAGAGAGGGAAGAGGAATGGAGGGAAGGGAAGGAGAGAAGAACGTAAGGGAAGGAGAGGGGAGGAGAGAGGGAGGGAGGAGATAAAGGAATTAGGAATTTCTAGACTAAAGTCAGCATCTGAGACCTTTGAGATGTTATTAAATAAATAATTGAAGTTTTAGTTCCAGAAAGTAAAAGAAAAATCTTAAAGCATAGAAAATACACCTGCTTGAATAATGAATGAGAATTTCCACAACCTTGGGAAATATGTGAGCAGCAGTCATTGAACGCTGAAGAACCCGGATAGCCATCACTATAAAAGATCATAACCAGAGTGTGTTCTAAGGAGCAGAACTGTCTTCAAATAGCGCCAGACTAGTCTTCAGAAACCTCCAAGAAAGGAAGCAACAAATCCCATGTCTTTAAATAAGTACCTTAATACCAAGAATACTCAACGAAGTGATTCCTCAGAAACTAAGAGGAAAGAAAATCTTCAAAACAAATAGGAGTGTGTAATCTACTCAACCTAGAAATGAGACATACAGCTACCAGAGATAAATCTCACTATACTAGCCAGCTCACCTAGAAATGAGACATATGACTACCAGAGAGAAATCTAACCACAATGGCCATGCTGCCAGTGTGACCTCTGGCTCTTTCAGGAGACCAAGTATTTGGATGGGGTTTGTGAACAATTTTCTACGGCTTGCTTGATGGCAACTTGGACTGGCTGTGTACCTGGAAGTGGGGCAGTGTGCGTGGCTCTCCAAAACAGCAAGCAGCTCCGCCATGGTGGACTGGGCAGAGCAAGCAGGCACTGCTGTGTTTTCACTAGTAATGGCGCAGCTTAAGTTTTTAAGAAGCGCTTATCATTTTAAGAAGTGCTCCTGGACAGAAAAAAATTACATATATACGGTAGGACAGATTCAGACATAAAAGACCTCCAAATGGGTCACAGTATTGGGTAAATGTATGTAGGCTTGGAAGAGAAAGGAAAAAGAGTATAGAGAGTAGGAAAAGAAGTAAATGGTTTTTAAAAAAGGATAAAGTCTTCAAAGAGACAGAGTACAGACAGTCACAGATTAAAGGAATAAAGATAATTAAATATTAAAAAGTAATAGAGTAAAAACAAGCCACGTAAAGATGAAATATGCACAGAGTCTGTATTATGTATAGTATTGTGTTTTCTTTGAATTTTTTTGACTGTGAAGGAGCTAAGTACAGAGAGACATTTCATTCTATGTGCTGCTAAGCTAAAGTAGCATGTATATTATAAAAACATCTTGACTTCAGAATTTGTGTCTAAGTATATGTTGCTTTGGAAAAGAGGTTCTTCTTTTTTCTCCACAGAGTATGAGCTGTGGATTCATTCCAGGATAACATGGTTTGATGGACCGAGACCCCCTGAAAGGTTGCCTTGAACACCCTCAAAAAGTTACTTTGCCCAAAAAACAGTAGGAAGAAGTTTGGACATAACTATACCCATATTCCCAAATATTGGTTACAAATGTTTGTTTACATTTAAAGGGGGATATGCTATAGAGATGAATAATTTGCTTTGGTATGGATCTTGGTTGATTGATACAAATTTAAGGTAAATTTTGTTATACTGTATATTATATTACTGCCCTTGATTAAGGTATTGTGTTTGTGTAATTCATTTAAAAATGTAATGTATAATTTAAAAAATATATGTTAAAAGATAGTTATCTAAATAATAGTCAAGATTGTAGTCATGTTAGTTAGGTTTTCTAGCTATATAGAGATATATTTCAGTTAGTTAGGTATTGTCTTTTAGAGACCTTCAGAATATTGTCTAGGCAGCAAGATGTCTCTATCAATTCTAGAGTTTTGGAAGTTGCTCATAATGCACTTCCTGTTTACTTAGGTAATATATTCTTCTGGAGTCTTTGATGGGAGTTGAAGAACAGATAGAAATAATATAGTTTTTCTTAGTTATGATAAAAGATAAAATAGATATAACTCTAATTCTTGCTTGATAACTGTCTTATGTAATTGTACTATGTTACACTTTAAACCTTTCTTTTTATTTAAACAGAAAAGGGGAGGTGATGTGGGAGTCCCCTCTATGTGCTATGATTACTATTAATGAATAAAGAAACTGCCTTGGCCTGTTGATAGGGCAGAACTTAGGTAGGTGGGGAAAACTAAATGGAATGCTGGGAGAAAGAAAGGCGGAGTCAGAGAGAAGCCATGGTGCCGCCGCTGGAGAGAGATGTGCTGAAACTTTGCTGGTAGGCCATGACCTCGTGGTGATGCACAGATTAATGGAGATAGGTTAAATTAAGATGTAAGAGTTATCCAATAAAAAGCTAGAGCTAATGGGCCAAGCAGTGATTTAAATAATACAGTTTCTGTGTGATTATTTCGTGTCTAAGCTAGCCGGGCAGCTGGGAAACAAGTGGCCTGGCCCCCTGCAACACTGAAGTCCCAACACTAACCTCAGAGAGGTCTGCAAACCCCCTTCCTCACCACACACCAGGCTGTCAGTCCTCTGTGCTCCCCAGCACATACTTTTGCCTTTGTTACCTCATCAACATTTAAATCTCAGCAAACTGTACAGCAGAAGTCATCCACATACATGCAGGGGAAGCCAAGCAGCTCCAAACTTGCTTCCTGTTTCCTCAAGGGCTGGGCACATTGAAAAATGTTTTATTTTATAGTTATCATGTATGTTTGTGAGGGGACATGCACATGCCACATCACATGTGTAGAAGCAAGTTACTTTGTGAAAGTGAAATCATTTCTCTCCTTCAACATAGAACTGAACATAGACTATCAGAATTGGTCAGCAAGCTTTTAACCACTAAGCCAGACAGCCTGCCACTGAGCACATTTACAATATGTAATATTAAAATGAGAGAATTATCAGTCTTTCGCACGGTACCATGTTCCTTTCTACCAGAATTAAGGGCAACTGTGGGAAGCAGTGTTATCACCTGTGACCAACCACAATCAAGGGGGATGACTGCAGAAGTTTCCTGGACTACACACACACACACATGCACACACACACGAAACATAGCATTCCCCACATACACAGACAACACATACACACATACACGTGCACACACACACACACGAAACATAGCATCCCTCACATACACAGACAACACACACACACACACATACACGTGCACACACACACACACGAAACATAGCATCCCCCACGTACACAGACATACAGATGTTACCCACCCACACAAACACATAGCATTCTTCAGATATATAGCACACATGCACACACACACGAAACATAGCATCCCCCACATACACAGACAACACACACACATACACATGCACACACACACACGAAACATAGCATCCCTCACATACACGTGCACACACACACACACAAAACATAGCATCCCCCACATACACAGACATATAGATATTACCCACCGACACAAACACATAGCATTCTTCAGATATATAGCACACATGCACACACACACATCTGGGTAAAGACAGGCTTTTCTTCCTTCCCCACTGGGAGTCCTCAGCCACCTGCCCCTCCCTTAAGTCCCTGACTCCTGGGAGCCCTCATAGCTCCAGAGCTGGTTCAGTGAGGTGAACTGTACATCTCAGGTTTGTGTGATGACCATTCTCTAAACTAGCAAAAACAAGCTCTTAGCTTCCAAAGGCCTTATTTCTCCGTCAGACACTATGGCTCATTCCTGGATGCTTCCAGCCTGCACCCCATTGCTTCCCTGCAGTCACAGAGCCCCGTCAGGGGTCTCAGCTGGAAAGCCTCCCAGGAGCAGCTGCAGCTGCAAGAAATGAAGTCTTTGGTTCACCAGATGGCACTCTTTGCTCTGAATCTGGAACATCAGTGTCTGCAAACATTCCCGAGACACAAGGAACTGCGCTGCCTTCTGAGTTGATAGCAGCATAAACCCAAACTGTCCCTTTTGGGCACTTTACAAACATCACAGAGGAAGCCACGTGACATCTTTGGCCAGGTCAACCTCTAGGAATAAACAGAAACAAGTATGAAAAGACCCAGAATGCTCTGACTGTGGAATAGTCCCTCCAGCAAAACACCTTCCAGAATGTTCTTCCTAGTTTCCCGTGTGCCAACTTGTTCCTGTTTTCACTTGTCCTGTCGTGTGTCAGCCATGTTTTAGGACATTGTCTGAAGCAATGGCTCAATTATGTATTCCCAGGTGTGCCACCGGGCCTGCAGAAGACTAATTGTTTCTGCCTTGTTACCCATAGGAAATAATTATGATAAAAGTAACCAGTGTTTAGGATACAAAGTAGATAGGCTTTCTTTTCAACGGGGTGGAAATTTCTACCATTGTTTCTCCCTGTTCTGTTTGGGAACTTGTTATTTTTTTTCTTGGTTTTGTATTTTCTTATTTTCTGAAATCTCTGTGAATTTCAAGTGTAAGACAGACAGAAACTTTAAGGTCTCCTACACTGTGAAACTAAGAAAATATTAAGACCCACTGAACAGAAACTTTTGCCATGAACTTTCTGCTAAAGTGATTTTAGTGACAGTTCTTCTAGAAGCAAGTGAGAAAAAATCTAACATAATTCAGCCCAAAGTAACACAACAAATTACACAGAAACACTTTACAGTCTCCCCCAAGATGGCTGGGGGCAGTGTCCCTTCCAGGACGATTCAGCCTCTCTAGGCGTCCCCTCTTTCTCTTGACTTCCAGGCCTGGGGTCATAGAGTAGCTTCGGAGGTGGAAGGGGTACAGTGAGTTCCCTGAGGGAGCCTGAGGGTGTTCTTATGTGTGCTGTGCATGCTGGGACAAGGGAGAAACGAGAGGGAGGAATAAAGGGCACCAAAAGATATGGTTGCTGCTGCTAAGCAGTTATTACAGTTATGTGAGTAAGTCATTTTCTTTAATGAGTGTGATGTCACAGGACAGTTCTCCGGTGTTTACCACAAACAGGTTTGTTACTCGGAATAATTCTTAGGCTTAATTACAATAAGCATTTGAATCATTGCCATTTGTCTCTGAAGTTGATCCAGTCAGTCTCTAGGATTGGCACGTTGGTTCAGAGAGACACTGATCAGGAGTCTTCCTTCACTGGGGGTACAGAGAGCCACCCCGCCCCAGCCCTGCTCTCCATGCTCTGTGAACACAGAAGAAACCCCCACAGACGGAAGTTGAGAAGACAGATTGTCCTAATGGCCATCACTCCATGTCACCGGTCTGAGGGTTTGAAGGATGCCCTGCAAAAAGCAGCCCCTGACCCACTTCCACTGTCCCAGGGTCTCTGCCATGGACGAGCGCACTGCACCCCATCCAGATGAGCCCAGATCAGCCTCCCCAAGAACAGTTTCCCACTCAGGCCCACTCAGTTGGCTCACAGAGTATTCAATGGCTAGGCTTATGAAATTCTCTATAAATTGACTTACATAAACCAATTAGAAGCGAGATCAGCTTCCTGCATTTGCCCTGCAGGTTCATGGGGAGATTTCTGGTCACCAGATCTCCCTGTGATTGTTTGGGAAATTTTTCAGACTTTTGGAAATGACTCTTTTAGAAAGTCATTGTATGTGGAATCCTGGCGTTGGATGGTTGCTAATTTACTTAAATTATTGTTGTGCTGCTCATGAAAACTGCTCGTAAGCCTGCTGTGTATCCTGTCCTGACAGGGTCATTGTTGCCTCTTGTCTCTCATTTCTCTCTGTGTCTTCTCCTCTCTCCTGTCTCCTTTTCTCACACTCCTACTATCTCTTCTCTCTCTTCTCCTCTCCCTCTCTTCCTCCCTCCTGTCTCCCTCTCTCCCTCCCTCCCTCCCTCCTACCCTTACCCATGCCTTAACAGCACACCTCACACTGTTCTGCTCATTTTATGAGCACTTAATTAAATCCAGGTACAGATGATTGATGGGAAAGAAAAACAGTTGGGTAAAGAATGTAGGAGGTTTGAAAGTTTGGCACCAAGAACAAATTGGAGCCTAATTAGCAAACAGGAAGAACCTGAAGTAAGGCTCCGTGTGGAAAGCATGCTCCACAGTCATTTGAGAGAGGAGAATGCAAGTTCCTTACCAGATGCACATCTGGGAGGGTGCGGCTTGCCTAGAAAGGCCTAGCCCTGGCCAGGAGAAGCTAGAGTACACATCCAAAGAGAGTATGCATTTCAGAGGCATCTGGGGAGACCACTTTAGAGTCTGTTACAGAGCCAACAGCCTTCCAACCTTTCTCTTTGGAGAAGGCTCTAGGATGTTACTTGCTAAGGTCCAAGGTGATCCTCAGAAGCAGGTCAAGAGAGGAAATGAGCAAACCACTGGCAGCAAGCCTGGGAACCATATTAAGTCCCTTGAGTGAATTAGCTATGACACCCCCTCCCCAGTGCACGCACACAAGCACATCATACCACTCACAGGCAGCATTGAGCATCTCGGCATCTGGCTCCACAGCTTTCCAAAGACTCAGCTTTCTCTCCAGGACAACCAATCAGGAGTATGGTTTGCATGGTGCTTTCACTGTGCGTCAGCCGGGTCAGGACAGAGGGCACACCCATCCTTCCCTGACAGCCACATCTTTGAGCATCGCTGAGGACGACTTAAGGACCAGCTTCTCCTTGCTGATACCGCTCGTCCCTTCTTAAGCAGCACCAACTCTGGGTACTCACAGAAAAGAAGGCAGGCAGGCATGCTTTGCCATAAAAGATGTCAACAAGACCAGGGCACATAGTACACACACACACACACACACACACACACACACACACACACACACACACACACACTTCTTGAGCCAGTCTTTCCCCGGGACAGAGTAATAGGAAACATTACTGGCGTGTGAGGTGAAAGGAGACCATGTCCTAGACCCCTAGATGAGCAGGGAGGAAGAAGCCCAGCAGTCAATGACTGGAAGGCACTTTCAATTTTCTTTCTAACTGCTCCCCATCTCCCAGCCAGCAGTGGATGGATGGCAGTGGTCCCTGACCTATACAGTCCAGAGAATAACTGGCAATAGCCACGCTTTTGGCTTCGACGGGTCTGTTTATTGAGTATGTAGCAAGCGAAAGCAAGGGAAAAATAGCAAGTAGCAAACAGAGCAAACTTGGGATAGAAGCAGAATGTCATCAACTCAGGAGTTTACAACGTGCAGCAGAGACGAGCGCACCAACCTGCTTAGGTCAGCAGACAAAGGGAACATCACCACTTTGGGCACTGGCAACACCCACAAGAAACCATGCTGAAGAATGCACTTTCTCTCCACCCATCTGCTTGCTCCTCACTCCACAGCAGGGATTTTCATAGCTTGGGATAAACAATGATAACTCAGCTCGGAAGTGGTTTCTCTTCTGTCTGTTGTCAAGGCTGTGATGGTTTCCTTATGGGGTAGGTGGACCAGTCTGCCCCAGGTTCAGAATACTTGCAGAACATACATCTGTGCCTCCCAACTCCCAGAGTCCACTTTTCACTGAGTTCAGATAGGACCTGGTGTTTTTCCAATAGAATGTCAATGACATTCTCGCTGTGGGCTGAGAGAGGTGAACCCCTGGAGAGAAAGAAAACCAAAACCAACCAAACAAAAAACCCCACTGACCTTGGTCCAGATGGGTGCCATTCTGTGCACTCAGGCAGGAACTGGCAGCTTCGTCATCCCCACCATAATGTGACTCCTATGGGTGGCATCTTGTCGTCACTGAGTCTCCCAGCCTGGGGAACACTTGGATGAATTTCTCTTCTTACTGTGGAAATGCCTTTCTATGTTGGGCCATGGTCTTCCTTAGTGAGGCATGGTACTGGTCTACCTGCCCTCCATACGTTCCCTGCTCCATTGGAAGTCACAGGAGCCACTAACTAGTCTGAGTCCAGAGAGGGCCTATAAATGCTGACCCTTGGGAATTTATTGACAATCACCTATTTAGCCCTGAGATTGACAGAGGCATAAACCAAACTAAGAGCAGCAGGTTGCTGTTGTAGTCTTCACAAGTTTCATCTCACAAGGCAGGAAAAGGCTGGGAGAAGAAAACCCTGTAGAGGGAGCAGCATGCACTATTCAGAGCTGTCATCAATTGGTGGGACCAGTTGAGGCTCGTGTGTGTGGTTTGTGACCACAACATGGAGGCAAGAGTAGAAAATGGGTCCTGAAAATTGGTGTGCAAGGTGTGACCTGTGTCCTGCTAGGGGTCGTTGGAAGAGCCTAGAGACTTTTAAGGGATACATAGTCATGGCTGGTTGGGTGGGCTCCTTCTACTGGAGTGAGGGACAGTCTCTGTGCTGAAGTTGGGGCTCCATTCACGGGAAAAGGGACAAAGGGGAAGCATGCTGGCAGCGATGGCCTCTAGTACCTGCAGGTACAGTGGGAGCAAGGGAGCAGCACCACACACAGAATGGGGAGTCCGGGGTCACTCACGTGGGGAAGGCCAGGTATAGTGATGTGGGAAACCCTCATGGGACACTGAAGGTCCAGGCTATGCACAGGGATCTGCAGGGGCTGCAGGGGAGGCAGGAGCTACAGTAGCTCCTGCAGGCCCTGAGGACATGGGGGCAGACCCCATGGAGTAATGTCCATGGCGTGCACGAAGGGAAGAACCTCAGAGTGGCTGAAAAGGACTTAGGCGGGAGAAAACAGGCTGGGCAGGGAAAGGAGTTGACAAGCAAGAAGGGAGGGAAGAGGGAGAGAGAAGAAAAAAGAAATGGAAAGACCTTCAGACATGAGGGAGGCCTGGAGGGACTGACTCCGTTAGAGGATGTAATCAAACTGAGAGATGGAGCAACAGGCCCCACTGGCACCCAGGAGACGGGAGAGCACTGAGTCCCCTTACCACCCTCCCTGGATGGACCTATGCTGAAGCACAGAGCAAAGTCAAGGGCAGAAGTAGCTCTTGATAACCCACAGAGGTGCAGAATCTTATTCAGGGCCCAAGAATCCTCTACAGATTCAACGTCACTTTTGCTTTAAAGAACCTTGTAAAGAAAAAGAACAGAGTCATTATGAGTGGGGGCAGTTTGTATGCAATAGGCTGTCCCCACAGTGCATGCAAACATGCAGATATCCATGTAGGAAGCTAGTGATAAAAGAAGGGGGGAAGCCGGCAACTTGCAATGGGTTTGGGCCATAACTCAAAACTTTGCTGGTGGCTGATGGAATTCTGGGAAAGGAGAGGTGGTGTAGGAGGTTTTTCTGTGTTTGTGCTGCTTTCATTGGTGAATAAAGAAAACTGCCTTGGCCTTTTGATAGGGCAGAAATCAGGTAGGTGGAGTAGACAGGAAGAAATGCTGGGAAGAAGGGCAGTGTGGCAGATGCCATGGTTCTCCTGCCCGAGACTGACGCTGGTTAGGATCTTTCCTGGTAAGCCATGACCTCGTGGTGAATACAGATTAATTGAAATGGGTTAGATAAAGAGTGAGAGTTGGCCAAAAAGAGGCTAGATATAATGGGCCAGGCAGTAATTTAATTAATACAATTTCTGTGTGATTATTTCTGGGCTTAAGCTAGCCCGGCGGCCGGGAGCTGGGTGGCAGGATGCAGCCCGCTCTCCTCTTACTACAGAGAGGAAGAAAACCTGGAAGCTTGGGGCTGTGCACCTGGGATAGGAGAGACCACTGACCAACAGGAAGTGTGAAGGATCCCTGTCACCATGCTGGAAGCTTCCCTGAAGGAGACAGCTATCTGAAGTTTGGATGGAGGCTATTGGACACTGGTAACTTGGGCACCATCCCTTATGGCCTCAGGGATGTAGCTGAGGTGTACATCTAGACCTACAGCCATAACCCCGAGGCCCCTGCAACAGCAGCTACTGCCACTTTCTATGTACATGTGCCGACTCTAAGCTCGTTAGAAAAGCCAGCTGTGGCCCATGCGTGCCTCAGGTGTACTCTGGGCACCCAGAACAGTAGTCTATTTACAAAGGCAGATCAGCCCAAAGATAAGATACAGTGTGGGAGATCTGTGTGCTTTCTGGTGATGTCTTGTCATCCAGGAGCCTCCAAGTTCCTACCAGCACAGAGAGTTCTAGAAAGAGGAGTCAGGGAGAGGTGCCTGGGGCGCACACCTGCGCACCTTTCTTACCTGTGTGAGGCTGGAGCCCCACCTGCATTTACTTTGAAGACATTGTCATGGCTGGGTGGGTCCCTGCTGCTGTTCTTAGCCTTCGGCCCCAGCCCTGAACGCTACAGCTTGGGGTTAATTTCTCAGTAGCCATTGACACAGGGCACAGGGTCCCTAGCCCCAGACTGTTAGTTTAGGCTGGCACCATCCCCAGTCTGGAGGTCTAAGTGGAATGCCTCAGCCAGTATCTTCGCGGGGCTTCAGGGGTATCTGAGTAACAGACATTAGCCTTTATGATGTGGGGGGATGCATTGCGCTCTTACCTGATATCTTCTTGGGAGATGCAGGAAGAAACCGAAGCCTCTTTTACTCTCAGATAGGCAAGCCTCACAGCTGTGGCTGCCATATTCAAACAGGACCCTTAAAACGAAGTCTGAGGAAAAGGTCTTCCAGTGTCACGTGAGCTGCATCCTGCAAAGCTCGTGGTCTGTATGAGTGGCGCGTTCTGTGACATGCTGTGCATTTTGTCCTCACAAGAACACAGTGTGATTTCCTGATTAGTGTTTATATCAACTTGACACAACCTAGTGTCATCTCAGAGCAGAGGACCTCAGCTGAGAAAATATCTCCAAAAGATCTGCCTGTAGGCACATCTGTAAGGCATTTTCTTAATTAGTGATCGATATGCAAGCAGGCTGAGCAAGTCAGTAAGCAGCTCCCCTCCATGGTTTCTGCATCAGCTCCTGCTTCAGGGTTCCCACCTGGTTTGAGTTCTTGTGTTGGGTTCCCTCAGTGGTCAGTGAACTGATTTGGGATATGAAAGTGGAATAAATACTTTCCTCCCCAAGTTGCTTTTGGTTATGGGGCTTCATCACAGTGATAGTAACCATGACTGGGACATCATCACTCTACAGGCTTCTTTGAATTGTGCGGAATGCATCAACCGTGAATAAATCTGTGCGAGCGCGAGTAAATGTCCCAGCTCTGCTGAAGACAGCATGGGCTCATCCTACCCGACCAGTGTTGGTCCCGTTCCACCCTGCCCAGCTTCATCTTGCTCTCACCGTGCCTGTCCTATCCCACATGTTCCTGTCTCTGTGGTGAAGTCACTTCTGATTGTCACTCAGTCCCTTAATTAATCAAACAAGAAGTATTGCCCACCCCACCATCCTGCAAAACAGAAACAAAAACAAAAGCACAGAATCTTGTCAGAGATGTCCAATGACAGCATGTTTTAGCTGTGGTTAACATATAAACATATACACAGGTGTAAATCTTTGTAATCAATCATTAATACAAATAAAAGTGGGAGTAATATAGGCACAGGGTTAGAACACCAAACAAGTAAAACTGCTTGCCTAAGGAAAGCTTTGTATTTCTGGACTGTGTGTGTGTGTGTGTGTGTGTGTGTGTGTGTGCCTGTATGGTACTTGTAGGTGTGTGAGCTTGTACATGGGTTTGCAGTGCACCTGTCTGGTACCTGTAGGTGTGTGAATATGTGTGTGCATGTGTGTTTTCGTGAACCTATATGGCCTGTAGGTGTGGGAACATGGGTGGATGTTCACCTACAGTAGACCTGTGTGGTACCTGTATGTGTGAGCACATGTGTATGTGGGAGTATAGGTCATTTGTAATGTGGCTGTGGTATTGTATACTATATGATACTGGCTTCTTTAGCTCCTGTATTTGTAGTTTTGAAAACCAGAATGGCCCCAAAAGGCTCACAGTGCACATACACATTTTTCTATCCTTATGTAGGTTTCCCAAAATTAGTCTAATTTATTTCTAAAAATTCATTTATATTTAGGCAAAAATTTAGAATGACAAAATGCATGTGTGATTCTAAAGAAGACCAGTGTAAACTCCCAGCAGTGAACAAACTAATGAAGCAAAGCTGATGGAGTTGGCAGAAACAGCAGAGCCAAATATGAAGGAAGGCCAAAAAGCAAACATGAAACTTTACAGAGACAGAAAGTGTCACTTGCCCAAGCATGAAGACCTGAGTTCGATCCTCATCACCCACACAAAAGGCCAAGCATGACAGTGCATGCCTATAATCCCAGTACTGGGAGGTAGAGACAGGAGAATACCAGGGACTTGATGAACAGCAAAACTAGCCAAGCAGTGAGCTCAGGGTTTAGTCAAAATCCCTGTCTCAAAGGATAATGCAGAATGAATTGAGAAAGTTTTCATCTAACATTGAGCAATTTCTGGCCTCTCCATCCACATGCACCTCTCTCTCTCTCTCTCTCTCTCTCTCTCTCTCTCTCTCTCTCTCTCTCTCTCTCTCACACACACACACACACACACACACACACACACACTAGTGTATTTTTTTTGTCATGGTTTAGATGTAACATACCCCACAGGCTCATGTGTCTGGATACTATCCACAACTGTTGGTGCTGCTTTGGAAAGTTCTGGACCCTTTACAGGGTAGAGCCTTGCTGAAGGACACAGTTCTTAGGGGACAGGGCTTGAGGTGTATAGGCTGACTTGTCTTCCAGCCCAAGCTCTCTCTGCTTTCTGACTGCCAATACAACGGACCAGCAACCTCCCTATCTGACCTTGGTTGCCTCCCCACAGAGATGGGTGGACTGGACTCCTTTGAAACTGTGAGCCAGACAAATCCCTCCTTTTAAATCACTTCTGCTAAGTACTTTTGTGAAAATGACAAGAAGAGTAACTGACTCAGTCTGCCATGACCGTGAAGCCATGAATGGGGTAACCCAACAGCAATTCCTGCCTGCGGCTGTAGAGACAGGAGACAGAACGGGAAGAGCCTGTCATTTGTAGCCCCATCACCTCCTGCAGAGTATATTGGTTACTTTGAGGCTGCTGTGATATAATACCATGATCAAAGGCAATTTAAGGAAGAGACAGTTTATTTTGGCTTCCAGTTCCACTAGGAGGGAGGGCTGGAGGCATGGCAGCAGGCAGTAGGTGTGGTATAGGCAGGGGCAGGAAGCTGAGAGGCTGCAGCTTATAAAATGAGCTCAAAACAGAAACAGCAAAGCAGAAGTAGAAAGACACTATGAATCCTCAACTCCCACCGTTAGTGATATACTTCCTCCAGCAAAGCCACATGCACTAAACCTTCCCACACAGTACCACCAACTAAGGACCCGGTGTCTATGTTAGCCAGTGGAGGGCATTCTTATTCAAACCACCACATGGAATCAGCACACATGGGCTATATCTGAAAATGACAACATAATCTGTTAAACAAAAGAGATATATTAAATAGACCTGAGACAGAGACTGGGAAGAATAAAAAAAAAATGAGAGGCAGTGATGTTCCAGAGGGCACTCACCAGGTTCGTGGGAAAGACACCAAAGAAGACACAGAGGTTAGGGAGGCCTCTGTCCTAGACTGCTTCTCTTGCTTTGACAAACCCCATAGCAAAAGTAACTTAAGGAAGGAAGGGATTTGTCTTAACTGTCTGTGTCCCAGTCCATCATGGAGGGAAGTCAGAGGAGGAACCAAAGCAGAAACCATGAAGGAATGCTGCACACTGGCTTATGATCAGCTTTTTCCTATACAGCCCAGACTGCCTACCTGGGGATGCCCCTGCCCAAAGGAGGCTGGGTCCTTCCACATCCATTTTCATGCAGAACAGTCCCTCAAAGATGTGACCACTGGCTGATCTGATGGAGGATGTGTTTTCAACTGGGTTTCCTACTCCCAGGTTATGCTAGGTTGTGTCCAGTCAACACTGAACTGTAGTCCAGGCAACCTGACATTCTCATGCATCAGCAAATGGATACTAGGAAAATGATTGTATTGTTTAAATGATCAAAGCAATCTACAGATTCACTGAATCCCAACCAAAATTCCAGTGATGTTCATCACAGAAGCTGGGGTTGGGGGAAAGGTAGGTTCCTAAAATTCATATGGCATAATCCCAAATAGCCAAAGTAACCAAAACAACAACAACAAAAGTAAGGTGAGAGGTATCTAACCAAATTTATATTACAGAGACAGAGAAGCAAAAATTACAGTCTAATAGAAATAAATACATAGTCCACTTGAACAGAAGAATCAGAATCAAACCCTCAGATTTCTGGCTTTTAGTTCTTGGCAAAGATTCTGAAAGGAAACCTTGGTGGAAAGAAAGCCTCTCCAGCAAATTGTGCTGGTAATACTGGGCATCCAAGTGCAGAAGAAATTTGTCTTAACCTTCTGTGTCCCAGTCTATCACTAAAGGAAATCAGAGCAAGAATCGAAGCAGAAGCCATTGAAGAATGCAGGTCAGGGACCCCTCCCTGTCTTATGCTCAGTCCCTCTCTGACACAGTACAGATCACCTGCCTGGGATCTAGTCATCTGACTGAACTGGGTCCCTCTCTCATAGTCTGCATTAAAAAAAAATCAAATCAAAATGGATCCATGTCTTTAATGTAAGAACTGGAACTCTTGACCTAGTCGTGGGAAAGAGAAGGAAACTTGAGGACGTAGATACAGTCAAGGGCTTTCTGAAAAGGATATGAATGGCTCGGAAGTACAAATTGACACGTGGGATTTCAAGAAACTAAAAGTCTTCTGGGCAGCAAAACCAAAATTCAGCAGAGTGAGGAGACAGCCTCTGGAACAAGAGGAGATCTGTGTCAAATATGCATCTGAGAGGGTTAACATACAGATTATGCAAAGAATTCAAAAACAATTTAAAGGAACAAAGCGATTAGTCCAGTCAACAAATGGATCCATGAGCTAGGCAGCTCTCGAGAGAAGTACAAATGTCCAGTAGAGTCTTGAAATGTGCTCTACGTCCTTGGTCACCAGAGAAAAGCAAATCAAATCTAGAGATTTGGTCACACCCCAGGCAGAATGACAGTCACCAGTAAACAGTAAACAAATGTGGGAACGGCTGCTGGGGGAAAGAAAACCTTATTCTCTGATGGTAAAAATGTAAATTAACATAACCATTATGGAAACTGTATGAAACTGAATTATGAAAAACTTAACAGAAGAAATACCAGGTGTAACAGATCCACCACTCCAGGTATGACTCAGGAGGATCGTAAGTCAGCCCATCCCAGGGACATACGCACATCCGGTTATTGCAATACTGCTCACAATGGCCACAAAACAGAACCAGTCTGGGTGTCTGTCAGTAGATGAATGGATTTGTGGGGTATGTGCATAAAGGACTTTGATTCAGATGTAAAGAAAGAAATCCTTCCAGTTGCAGGAAATGGGCAGAACTGGGGATTACCAGGTAAACAAAATCAGTCAGCACCCTGTGTTTCCTCTCTCACAGGGAATCTAGGAAGAAGAAAAGAAGGATGTGAAGTTAAGTGGGAAATGCTAAGATGCAGCAGGGGAAGGGAGACATGTGATAAAGAGTGAGAGATGTGACCACATGATCGAAGGACGTTATACATGTGAGTGGGAATGGCAGTGTAAAACCCCTCATTTTATACAGTTAACATATATGACTATAATATGAAACAAACAAAAATACTGTGATAAATGCTTTCACCTGGGGGTGCTGTGAGGTCATTGAGTTGAGATACATGAGACACGAAGGACAGGTACCATCTAAGCCCATGCTCATGAAGAGCCTAGAAAGTCAGTCATGCAGAGCACATTTGTGAGTGCCAGAGGCTATGGGGACACAGTGAGTTATTGTTTCATGAGCGGTCAGTTTCAATTCGAGAATACAAAACATTCTAGAATGGATGGTGTGAGGGCCTCTCTGGAATACGCTCGCCAATGATGATGAAAGGTATAGTAAACTGTGCTCTGTGTACTCGAGCACAATAAAATGAGAGCAAATACGCTTTAAGTAAAAATTCAAACACCATGAGGAAGACACCAAGGTGACTTAGAAGAATTATCCAGAAGGGTAGCAGGGAAGCATGCATAAAGGGCACAAATAAAAGGCACAAAATATGTATAATGTGTAATTTGCTTATTTAGTTTTTAAAGGTATATAATACTCAGAGTTCGTAAGGTGTGAAGGAATTCCTAGAGGGTGTCAACACAAACACTAGAGATTAAATGGAAGAAATAACGTCAAGTGTTACACAAGAAAGTCCTTTGCAGGTCTAGAGAGACTTAATCCTCAGAGCCCTGGCCTAGGAGAGACCCTAGGAGCATGGCCAGTGGAGGGAACCCAGTTCCTGCCCTCCTCCGCACCTGGGCTCTGTACACCCAACCTTCAGAAGACAGCCACTCTCTGGTTCCCCTCTCCTAGATAGCTTTGGGTGTTGGACGAGTCCAGAAACACTGGGCCATAGAAGACAACCTCCGGGCTCACAGACCTCTGGCCCCCCAGGAGACACTGTGGGTAGGGCCACATAGAAACACTGCGTCATAGAAGACAACCTCCAGGCTCACAGACCTCTGGCCCCCCAGGAGACACTGTGGGCAGGGCCACATAGACACTAAAAAGCCTCTTGGGGGTGACTTCTCCTGTCCAAAGACTTCTGGGAAAGCTGTGCTCGGTGCTGTTGGTCTGTCTGAAGAGCGGCATATGGGGTGCAGTCGGACACTCATTTCCTCCAACTCTTACAGTCAAGCCGGAGCTGGAATTTCTGTCAGACAGCAGGTGCGGCTTCCTCCAAGAGGGCTTGTGGATCATGGCTTCTGTTCACACAGCCCCTTCTGCATGTTAGGTATAGAAACCGACTTTCGTTTTCTCTCCAGGGCTCTGTGGTGGCACCCTTTGCTAGATTCCAGCACTATTACGATTTCTTACGTTGCTTTGATTTCCATATTAGACTTTGAAGAGACTTAATTCCTACACATAAAAACCTACCATCAACCAATGATCCAGTGTAAACCCATATTGTTCTTCAAACTTAATTCACAAATACCCAAACCATTTCCAAAGAGCTCCTTTCTCAAGCTTAGAGCATCACTCATCCATGAACCACTTCAACCTAGCACAGAGGTGCATTCTGACTTTGTCAGGACCACCCAATAGTCATACTCAGTGGACACTGACCCTACATGCCAGCTCAGAAGCCTCTCTCTTCTGTTTCCAGGGCTGCTTTTCATGAGGGTTTGTCATCTCTGTGCCACTAAGCTAGGTCCTCCAAAGTTAGCTGAGAACCAAGTGAGGTAGCCCTCAAACAAGATGCCTTTTCCCTGCTCAAATTCGTTTCTGTTCTTATTCTCAACAGAGTCTGAAGTCTCAACCTTCCCTGAGCTGACTAGGGTCGGTTTAGCTTGTGCTGGAGCTAGCTTCTGAACCTGACCTGGACATTTGTTTCCCAAGCCAACGTCCCACACTGACCTATATTAGCCAGCGTTCCTTGGCTGTGTCAAAACACATGAAGTAAACCAAGGAGGAAAGGTTTGAGCGCCTCAGCCTCACAGCCTGCGGCCTCTCAGGCACTGTTTTTGCTCTTGTGACTGAGCTGTGCATCACGATGGAGGCAGAGGGCAGAGAAAGCTGCTTGCCTCATAGTGCCTGCGAAGGAAGGACAGTGGGCAGAGAAGAGACTGGGCCCAAGATTCCTCTCCAGACACTTGCTAGGAGCCCAGCTTCCCCACTCAAGCCAATGCCTAGTTTAACCCAACGGCACCATTGGCTGCTAAACAAGCCCTTCTGTTTAGCCTTGGAGAATCACTCTTCTTAACTATGCCTTGAATACCCCTTCCTGGCATGACCAGTGAGGGATCCCTGATCTTTAGAGGCAAGTGGACATTAACTCATACTTACCCAGATTACTGACAGCTTCCCTGACCTTGTTGTTTTGAAAGCCTAAGGATGCTCAACCCTGTAGGAAGTAAGGAAGCCAATGTATCTGACAGCAGCATCTCCATTAAAATGCACATTCATTAGGCAAACCGTGCAGCGGTTTATTTTTTTTAAAAAGGGGAAAAAATGTTCATTTACATATATTTACATATACACATTTGCATATGCATAACTACCCTCAGAAACACTACTCGATGATTTTAAACTTTCTTTCCTCATTGTGCTTGATCAAAACGCACATCTATTCTTACCAAGGTCATCAACACTGGCCACTGAGCAGAGAAGAAATGAAACATTTTACTCAGCATCAGCCGTGCCCATTCAAACAGAGGTCATTTGGAGAAGGTAGACAAGTTCACCACTCCCTTAGGGCAACATGAAGAATCCCCCAGTGGTGGAGGTGGACCTGTAGAAAGGGTGCAGCTCTCATACATCTTTTCACGCAGCAGGAGCTGCCTCCCACCTTGTTCAACACAGCCTCCCAGGAAAGATTGATAGTGTTAGCTCACTCTCCATAGCTACCACATGTCACAGTGAATAGAACCTATGATGTCAGAGTGATTGCTTCAGAGATCACTCAGCACAAGTGACTGATGCCCAGACTCAAACAGTAACAAGGACGTCACAGTACGACTAGTTATAGTGAGGTCAGGAGTCAACCAGGCTGTAGTCCCAGGCTGACACCACAGTGACTTTAAAAGCTCTTGGTTAAAGTAAGAAAGTGTACGGGTTTTCAATAATCTATGTGGAGAGACACCTTCCCTGCTACCATAGGACAGGAGTGTTCACAGAGGGAGCAGATACAACTGGACTGTTGGCCATAAAGAACTAGATCATACAGGGAAAGTATAAGAAGAAGGCCAAGAAGTGAACATCTATCTCTCTGGGCCGATCAACAGAAAGAGAATCTTATTTTCTATGCATGGGTGCCTTACTTGCATGTATGTCAATGCTGAGTGCATGCCTGGCATTGGAGGAAGCTGGAAGAAGTCTTGGATGCCCTAGAACTGCATTTACAGATAGGTGTGAGCCTTGGTGTTGGTGTTGGAAATTTAACCTGGGTCCTCTGGAAGAGCAACTAGTGCTCTTAACTGCTGAGTCATCTCTCCAGCTTCCTAGAGAAAGATTTTTAACAGAGGTATGACTTTTCCTGGGGCCAGGACATGCAAACTCAGCTATCCACAGAGACTGTTCATTTGCTTTCCTGCATCCTAAGCCCCACTCCAAGTGCTGTGTGGGCACCACAGGAAGTGCAGGGCACTTGGCTTCCATCCTAGGCTTTTCTTGCTGCTTGTTTTTCCACTGTTAGTATCTGCAGGACATTCCTCATCCCTCATGTGGGGTCTCTTGACACTTCTGAGCCACTGTTCTGTTACCCCATCATTCCTTTCGGCAACGTGCAGAGACCAACAGTCTCCCATCACTCGGCTCCACCCCTCTCCTCCAAGTGTTTGGCATGCTTCATTCACAGAATGGGGCAGGACAATTATCTATATTCTGTCAATTGTATTTTAAATAAACGCTGATTGGTCAGTAGCCAGGCAGGAAGTACAGGCAGGAAAACCAGACAGGAAGTAGAGGCGGGTCAAAGAGAACAGGAGAATTCTGGGAAGGAGGAAGCCCATTTCTCTGCAGTCCCGACCAACCACAGAAGAAGCAAGATGTGATTGCCCCGCTGAAAAAGGTACTGAGCCATGTGGCTAACATAGACAAGAATAATGGACTAATATACGTTATAAGAGCTAATAAGAAGCCTGAGCTAATGGGCCAATCAGTTTATAGTTAATGTAGACCTCTGTGTGATTTCTTTGGGATTTAAGGACTGCAGGAACCAGGCAGGACAAGAACTGGGTGAGACAGAAAACACTCAGGCAACAACAGGGGACCCTGAATCCAATCTGAGTCCCTTAAGGAATGTGACCATTCACTGTCTATGGTGGCAAGGGGTATTTATAAAACAGAAAGACACTTCCAGTTGCTCCTCACCCCGTTGGCTGAGTTCTGCATCACTGGCTTCAGGGAACAGGTCTCATTCCCAAAACTACTGTATCAGTTATTTTTCTCATTGATTTCACAAAATAACAGACAAAACACCTGAAGGAAGGAAGGCTTTATGTTGGCGCACAGTTCCAGGAGTCATCCATCATAGTGGGGAAGCCATGCCGGCTGGAGCTTTACTTCTATGTCCAAGAATCAGAAGGATCAACGTTGATTCTCATCTTAGTTCGACGGTGGTGCCAATATTTAGGGTGGGTCTTTAACCCTCAGTTAACCCAGTCTAAAAATTCTCTTGAGACATGCCTAAAGATCTGTCATTTAGGTGATGCTATTGCTCGTAAAGCCGACTGTCCATGTCAGCCACCGTGGGCAAGTTGAGCTTTACTGCGGATGCACACGCGGTATTGCCTTCTCCTCCCCACCCTTCCTCAACGGCTGTCTTCAGGCTGCTTCCGCAGGCTCACATCCCTTTCCTTGCTTTGTGGCTATATTTATGTGCAGTTCCTCTCAGCGTATGGTATGTGTGTGTGTGTATCTGTGTGTGCATGCATGCGTGCGTGCATGTGTGTGTACATATGTGTGTATGCATGCATGCGTGTGTATGCATGTGTGTATGCATGTGTGTGTGTATGCGTGTGTGTGCGTGAGTGTGTGTGTATGTGTGCGTGTGTATATGTGTGCGTGCATGTGTGTGTGCGTGCATGCGTGTGTATGCGTGCGTGCGTGCATGTGTGTGTGTGTGCGTGTGTGTGTGTGTGTGTGTGCGCACGCTGTTCCTTCTCTACTGCTGCCTCAAGCCTGGCAGGCGGCAGGAGCCCCATCCGTGTTCAGTCCGTTTCACCTCCATCAGGTCTCGTCTGTACTGCCATGCAGATCAACATGAAGGATTAAGGCCGCCTTTACAATGTGTTAGTCGTGTTTCCATGGCTCCGATTTCACCCAGACTGTAATAGAAATCATTTGCTAACAGAAGAAGCTGGTTCATGCAGATTCACCCGTGGCTTAAGACTAAGCGGGGGAACTGGAGCCTGAAGTCACAGACTCTGGTGGTTTGTGCTGACTGTTGACTAGACAGGATCTAGAACCTCTTCCGGGGCAAGCCTCTGAGCCTGTGTGTGAGGGAGCTTCTAGATTGTGCTAAACAAGGAGGGACGATGACACACCCTGAGCACAGAAGGCACCACCTCCATTCATCTCTGTCTTCTTCCTTACTGAAGAAGCGAGGAGACTGGCAGCCTTGTAGCTTCATCGCCACAGCTTCCCTCCCATTGACTGTACTGTAGACTGTGAGCCGATCGATATAAACCCTTCATTCCCCAGGCTGTGCCTTGTCAGGCGATTTGTGACAGCAATGGGGAAGGATTCAACAAGCAGATGTTCCACCCTTTTGACAAGGGACAAGGTCTAGAGCCCTGTACACCTTCCAGGAGTTGGAGCAAGCATATTCTCACATCAGAGAGCAGAGGCCAAGTGTCCTTGCTGTAGGCAGTTTGGCAGGGAGTTACCACCTCCCACGGGGACCCCTCCATCTTCCCACACCCGGCGTGCCCTGGGCACAGCAAGGGGCATAATTTTGTCTTTAATGGCTGTGCCTTTGATATCCACTTGTTCTCGCTCCTTGTGTAAATTCAGTTTCAGGTCTATAAATGATCACACATCGCCTGAGCACAGCCCCCACGGGTTGTGGGAAGGTATAGCTCTGAAACAAGCGCCGTGTCCACTGAGAGGTGCTTGGGGCACAAAAGCCGCAGTGACAGCCGAATTCTGAGGGGTATGCAGGGTACAGAAACTGCAAGGACAGCAGCGCTGATAAGGGAGACAGGCTGCTGAGGTTTCCACGTTCTCTGATGAATGTAGAAGGGCAGGTGCTGTGTGGCACAGTAGCTGTAGGGGATGTGTATCAGCAGGATTCAGAGAATGGGTGAATCTGTGCAGCCTATGACATTGGCTTATCACAGCATCCTTCAGGTTATACAGTTATTCTTCCATGGACTAGAGCATCGTTAGGGTCTCTAGTATACAAGCTAACTCTGTCTGTGCAGGACCAGGGAGTGAGGCTTATCAATGTGGTCCTGACAGGAACTGTCATATTGCAGACTCACAGGGGTTGTGGTGTGTCCCCATGGCCTGTACACATAGAATCCCTGGTGGGCCATTGTTTAGAGCTGCAGGGTGATATTATTTTGGCTCTGTCCTGAGGGAATGAGGCATTTTTCTGTTTTGAAAAGACTCGGGGTTGAGGCACAAGTGGGACAGTCTCCTGGGAGATCCCGGCATTGGAAACAAACAATCAGACGTATAGAACACACCCAAGTGTGCAGGGACAAGAGCACCGAAAACAGAGGAGCGTGTGCCCAGCTTTGAGCACTGTGGGAGTCTGAATGAGAATATCCCACACAGGCTGGGTGTTTGAACACTTAGTCCCACGTGGTGCTGTTTGGGGATGAGGTGCAGCCTTGCTGCAGGCATAATTGGGGGGGAGGGCTAAGTGTTCACAGCCTGGCCCCACTCCCAGTTTGCTTTCTGCTTCATGTTTGAGGTCAAAGATGTGATCTCTTCACTTCCCGCTCCTGCTGCCACACCTGCCTCCTTCCCCCTTCCCGCTCCTTCGGTGACTGCTGAGCCATGGTGCAATCTTCTTCTTCTGGAGCCATAAGCCAAAGCAAACTGTTTCTTCTCTAAGTCATTTTTGATAATGGTGTTTTGTCGAGGCCCCCAAAAGTAACTTATTCAAGGTGCATTATTTCAAAGCAACCACAGCAGTCAAAGAATCATCACGATTCTAACATTATTAATCTGTGGAAATTGCATGGCTAAAGGAAGCTTGGAGAATCGACACTTGGATGTAGCTTGGAGGCACTGTCCAGAAATTCACACTCCCTGCTATAGCACAGACATCAACTAGGCTGGGCTGAACCATTCATATCAACCAATGTATTAGCATTTCTCCGTGGCTGCGATAAAGCACCATGACAAAATCAATTCAGGAAAGAAGGAGTTTGTTTTGGCTTATGGTTCCCGAGGGTTAGAATCCATCATGGTGGGTATGATAGCAAGTAGCAGGCATGCCTAAAGGAGTGGGAAGCTGCAAGATCACATCTCAACAACAAGCAGGAGACCGAGAGTGAACTGGAAGCAGGGTGAGGCCACGTAATCTCAAAGCCCACCCTAAGCAAGGCTGCACTGAAGCACAATTAATAAAAACTCAGAGACAGATATTGGTGTTCAGCCTGAAGATCTGAGAAGCAAAGCAGCCAGCCACTGGCTCTTCCCTCAACCTTAATCTGAAGTAGCCATCCTGCCTCCAGGAATCCCAGAATGAGACTGAGACCGAGAGCTGTCTCCTTCCATTTTGTAATCCTCTCTAGTTCTGGGATTAAAGGTGTGCACTGCCTGGTTTCTGTGGCAACAAGTGTGGCTACTGGGATTAAAGGTGTGTGTTATCTCTGCCTGGTCTGTAAGGCTGACCAACGGGTCTTTTTTACTCTCTGATCTTCAGGCAAGCTTTACTAAATTACAATTGAAATGCTACTACACTTCACCACCTAAATCTCCTCCAGTTGCACTACCATCTTGGGACCAAGTGTTCAGATACCTGAGACTACAGGTGAATTCTCAGTCAAGCCAATATTTACTGCTATCCATTGTATCTGAGGAACTGGGTCTGGGTACGTCACCACGGATGGCTTGGGCCCAGTGCTTCAGAGATCAGCTATGCCTGTGCAAACCCTCCAAACAAATACTTGAGTATTAGGGACATGGTGGCTATCTCCCTGGATCAGGTGGTCCATGTAAGACAAAGCAGCAACATGCTTTATGAATGACCCAGACTAAGATATAGTAACCACCACCGCCCTACCTCCTCTGGGCCACACAGCTGTCCCCAGGCCAAGGCTAGAGTAGCCTGCCTCAGGAAGGATGCCCGCCCTCCCCATTCTGATGGGCCAGGTTCAGTGAAAGCTCAGAACTGTGTTTTTAGCAAAGCAGTAGTTCAGGTTGACTCAGAGATCATGTGGTTCTTGCCTTGAGAAACAATGACTTAGATCTCACTATCTAAGTGATAAACAAAGAAACGGACAGGGGGGAGTTCAGATTTGGGGGAAGCCACCTTCACAATGATGCCCAGGGGCAGCCTGGGTGTCTTCCCACGCTTTGGACGATGGACCATCCCCAGCTCACAACACACTCTGACTGTAGGCAATCCACATGTGAACGACCACAGGTGCCCCCTTCCCCGCCCCCACAACAAAAATATCCAGAATGGTGCATGCTCCGGAGCTGAGCTGCTTGCCAGCTCAGTCAGGCATGCACACGGCGCCTTTCGGTGCCTACCCATCATGTGGGAGCTTTAGGTGGGTGAGGGTTAACGATCTAATTCCCCTAACCTCGTAATGTGGTTATAATGAAAGCAAATATTAGACTCAATTAGGCTACATCTGTGAAGCCTATTAAATATGCCTTATTAACAAGCAGGTATAAAATTCCGACAACCTGTTCTGTGGGCTTGATGGAGTCCCAGACCTTCCCTTGAAGTGGGATGTGTTTCTGTCTTCACAACTGAACCTTTCTGAGAGTCTTGAGTGCCTTAAGTAATTGCTCCTAACCTGTGTGCATAGCCCAGAACTGGCCTAGGCATACTAGACGTCATGGCTATAGGGACAGGTCTTCTCCCTGATAAGGACACAGAGGTCAAGACTGGCCCAGAGGCCAGGTGATTCTGAGAAGGATGTGAACCCTGAGCAGTGCTGAGACCATTTGAGCTCAGCCTTTGGGCTTAGAGTTCCAGATTGGGGGATCATTCATCTCCCAATTCCCAGCTTGCTGCTGTCCTGCACAGTTCAGCTTTGCCCGTCCACACTGTACCACCCAAAGGCTTAAAGTGAATCTTCCTCTCCTTGCCCTCTTTTCCCCTCTCTCCATCCCCTCCCTTCTTTCCCCCTTCCTTCCTGTAGCTTGTCTCTGGAGTTAGGGGAATTAACTGTGATTCCTTAGGGAGTTCTAACTAAACTACTACCCACTAAGTAGACAGAAACACCACCTCACAAACTAGACCAAGTTCAGGGCTGTGCCTGGCCCACCTTCCCCAGATTGGGATGGAACCTGTGAGGGTGTACAGGCCCCTCTCATCTACATCATCTTCAGAATAGGCCATTTCATCAAGGACAGCCCATTGCTAACCCTCTAGTCTGATCAACAATCTACTGTTTGGCCAATTAAAACTCCTCTTTGACATGCACAGTGTCAATTAGCACATTTATAGTGACCGAGAGGTGGTCGTTGAGTCTAGGAGTTGCTGCTCTGCTCGCTGTCTGGCTTTGTGAGGATTCTGACCCTCCCTGGACAGCATGCTGGCTAGACTGCAGCCATGGAAACCACAGCCTTCCTCACGCTGGCAGTGCCACCCTCTCACCATTGTTTCAGGTGAGGAAATATGACTCTCCACAAAGGTGGATTCCCTCACGCTAAGAACGAAGTCGGTTTGCGGTAGAAGACAATAGCATGGATCTGGTTCCCCTAGTCAGCCACCTTTGTTTTGGGATGCAGATCTCCCATCTATACACCCCCCTTATCAGATTAAGCCTGCCAGGTGCACCCTCCTTAAAGTGCTAGCAGGCAGCACAGGTTCACGGGCAGAGTTAACTGCTCTGGAAGATGTACGTGTCCTGCCACCACCTCTGCAGATGGGGCCTTCTGCTGAAAAGTGTCTTTGAGATGCACTCGGGTAAAAATGAAGTTGTGAAACGGATGCACTCGGGTAAAAATGAAGCTGTGAAACGTGGGTTTGAATGCGATTGGGATCCTTAGACACAGGGCTCCTGGGCTTACTGGCAAGCACAGAGAGAAGAGTAATAGGAAGACATGGGGAGATGGCATCTACCTGCTACTCCAACAGCTAGGCAGATTCTGGATCGGATCTGAGTCACAGGGACAATACACCCGGCTTAAGTAGTTTATAGAGGGACGAGTTGTTTGGGCTCTGGCATTGTGGCATCTGGCATGTCAGATTGTTCACATCAGTGGCCAAGAAGTAAGGAAAACACAAGCATGGGATACTCTGGAATAAGATATACCATTCAAAGATATACCTTGTGACTCTCTTCTTTCCTCCAACCAGGCTTCATCTCTCAATAGCCTAATCTATCGATGGGTTAACCCATCCATGGGGTCAGTACCCTTGCGGTCCTGTCGTGCATCCATAAGCACCACTAGCTGAGGGCCAGGTGGCCCACATGTGAGTCTGTGGGAAACACCATGCAAAAATATAAGACGACCCTTCTAGTACCTCTGGGGCAGGAGAAGGGGGCAGACCATACCTGAATTCAAACTCCCAGCTCAGGACTGAGAGAAAAATTTCTCATTTTAAGACATGGTGATGCACACCTTTAATCCCAGCACTTGGGAGGCAGAGGCAGGTGGATCTTAGTGAGTTTGAGGCCAGCCTGGTCTACAAAGCAAGTTCCAGAACAGCCAGGACTGTTACACAGAGAAACCCTGTCAGAAAATAAATAAATAAATGGCATTATGTCTAAGCAACATTACGATGGCAGCCTGAAAGGATTCTTCTGTTGAACGGTCATCCAGAAAATGAGGAGCGCATGAGACCCCCAAATCCACAGCAGCTTCTAAGTTATGTAAGCCTTGGCCCTCAGCTGAACTTGGGATAAACGAACCATGTCCAGCTGTTTAGGAATGACCCCTACTGAACCTCCATGCCTCGTTCCTGGCCTCTGGCCTTCCACCCAGACCATGGTCTCTGGCAACATGCATTGGCACACTTCACACACCAAACAGAGACAGCCATCCAGTCTAACTTTTCCTTGCACCAGAAGTGCCCTGCCCACCTCTCTTGACAGTTCCTGACCACCTCTGCCCAGACAGAAGATGGGCACAGGTTCTCTCTGCAGTCTCCTGTTTCTACCAATGTGATAACCATGGAGACGGACAGTTACCAGCTACAGACACACAGATACACGCTCCTTCATGAGGGAATGCTTAAGGAGTTAGTGAGTCAACCTACCACAAAGGACAAACCTTGAGGCACGACACAACAGAGCAAAGGAGCTGGGAAGCAGAAGGGCAGTTGCCAGGCTGGAGGGGGCAGGACAGGAAAACCTGCCCCATGGGACGGAATTCCATCATAGGGGCAGAAGGACATTAGGATGATCCATGTTTACTGATGTTCATCTCAAAGTTTGCTAGTTTGTTTTAAATGCATGAATGGAATGGGAGTCTTTGTATAATTAAGCCCCCCCACGCACACACATGGTCCCCAGCATAGGTCACTCTTTGCTCAACTGCAGCCCGAGAAGGCATAGGAGAGAGCAGCTGTCCTTGAGAAGGCATAGTAGAGAGAGAGAGAGAGAGAGAGAGAGAGAGAGAGAGAGAGAGAG
>PVIU01021761.1:0-30887 GCA_004026605.1 Ondatra zibethicus
AAACAATTAATAAATGGGACCTCCTGAAACTGAAAAGCTTCTATAAAGTAAAGGACACAATCAACAAGACAAAATGACAGCCTACAGAATGGGAAAAGATCTTCACTAACCCCACATCAGACAGAGGTCTGATCTCCAAAATATACAAAGAACTCAAGAAATTGGACACCAAAAGATCACATAATCCAATAAAAAAAAATGGAGTACAGACCTAAAAAGAGAACTCTCAACAGAGGAATCTAAAATGGCTGAAAGACACTTAAGGAAATGTTCAAAATCCTTAGGCATCAGAGAAATGCAAATCAAAACAACTCTGAGATTCCATCTTACACCTGTAAGAATGGCCAAGATCAAAAACACTGATGACAACTTATGCTGGAGAGGTTGTGGGGAAAGGGAACACTTCTGCATTGCTGGTGGGAATGCAAGCTGCTACAATCCCTTTGGATGTCAGTGTGGAGATTTCTCAGAAAATTAGGAAACAACCTTCCTCAAGACTCAGTAATACCACTTTTGGATATAGATCCAAAGGATGCTCAATTGTGACACAAGGACATGTGCTCAACTATGTTCATAGCAGCTTTGTTTGTCATAGCCAGAACCTGGAAACAACCTAAATGCCCCTCGATCGAAAAATGGATTAAAAAAAAAATGTGGTACGTTTACACAATGGAGTACTACACAGCAGAACAAAATGACAGCTTGAATTTTGCAGGAAAATGGATGGAACTAGAAAACATTATTTTGAGTGAGGTAACCCAGACACAGAAAGACAATTATCACATGTACTCACTCATAGGTGGTTTTTAAACATAAAGCAAAGAAAGCCAGCCTACAAACCACAATCCCAGAGAACTTAGACAACAATGAGGACACTAAAAGAGACTTACATAGATCTAATCTACATAGGAAGTGGAAAGTATAAAAAGACAAGATCTCCTGAGTAAATTGGGAGTAAGGGGACCTTGGGGGAGGACTAAAGGGGGGAGGAGAGAGGCAGGGAGGGAAGCAGAGAAAAAATTAGAGCTCAATAAATATCATGGAAAAAAAGAAATGGGTTAATTTAAGATATAAGAGCTAGCTAGAAACATGCTTGAGCTGTTGGCCAAGCAGTGCTGTGATTAATACAGTTTCTGTGTGATTATCAGGTCAGGCAGCCAGGAAACTAATGGGCAGTCTCTGTCACTTTTTAAAAACAAATTCTAAAAAGAATTGTTCCAAAGATTGTTACATTTTTCATGTGGGTGCATGTATCTGGAGGTCAAAGCTGCAAATACTTTAGCACCACTTTGAAAGTCAACTCTTGCTTCAAAAATAATTCAAAAGTTTTGAGTAATTTTAACAGCAAACTTTCACTTTGCCACTAAACAGTTAGCAACAACTCCATTATAATGATTGACAATTTCAATGCCTTTCAAGTATAACACCCACAAAGTCATAGACCATACTGTTTAATACCACTGTGGAAAAATTACTTTACAAGTCAAGCATCGGGCGGTGGAGCACACCTTTAATCCCAGCACTCAGGAGGCAGAGGCAGGTGGATCTCTGTGAGTTCAAGGCCAACCTGGTCTACGAATCGAGTTTCAGGACACCCTGTCTTGAAGAGGAAAAAAAAATCACTAGGTTCTGTGACTCATCAGAAAGCAGGAAAGAAAAAGGCTCCCATCCCTTCCTCAAAGAGTGCCAAAGAGTCCCTCAGATGGCTTACTGCCATCAGCTGTAGACTGGTGGGCAGTCTCTGCTCTTACCTTCAGGGAAGATTAATATGGGCAGCTTTTTCTTATCAGCGATGTGTTCTTTTAATCTGTAAGAAAAAATAAAGGATCTAGGAGTCAGTCTTGAGAGATGAAGAGATGAGAGTCCTTGTTCTCTGTATCATGCTAGCAAGAAAAAATGTCATAAGAAAAGAAATAACTGACAAAAGAAAAAGAGATAAGGGGCAAGGGGACAAGGAAATAGGGACTCTTTCATTTTCTCTGAAGTGAGTGGGTTTTGGTAACTTCAGCCTACTGTGTTTGGGACAGAGTCTCATTAGCTTCGGCTGGCCTTGAACTCACTACATAACCGAGAATGAGCTTGAACTCCTGACCTCCTGTTTCCACTCTCCAAGTCCTGGGACTACAGGTATGCACTACCAAGTCCAGCTCTTCCATCCGCTCTTAAGAGGAACTTTAGACAGCCATGTGCCGTTAGCACTCTGCCTTTCTCCATGTGTTGGTAAGTCCGTGTGTGAAAAAAAATGGGAAGTCCGATCGTGCTTGATCTGTCTGCATTATGGCCATTAAGTAAGTAACTCCTCAAATGAGTCAGGATGAACTTTCCTATGAAATCAAACCAGGTATGGGAATCCCAGTATTCAGGGGCATGAGACAGAAGGCTGGAACAAGTAAGTCTCACCTGGGCTCCACAGAGAGGAAAAGGGTTTCCATTAGGAACACAGGCCACCCCTGCATGTCTAAAAGCAGTAAGCACAGTCTCTTCAAGGAAAGCTTTTCCTTAGCTTTCTTCCTGGTGAGTTCATCTCTCTTTCTGTAAAGATCTGCTCTAGTTGGATGTACTCTCCACAGCCATGTGTTCATGGCTTAGCGGCCACCTATGGCACTACTGAGGGGTAATGGAGCCTTTAGGAGATGGTGTTAGAAGAAAGACATTAGTCACTGGGTACCTGCCCTTGGTGGGAAGACTGAGACTCTGGTCCCTCCACTCTCTCGTTTCCCTGTCCCCATGAAGTGAACAGATTTCTACTGCCACAAACTTTCAGTTTCTTGTGTAGTCACAGACCCAAGCACCAGAGCCAAGGGACCACAAACTGACCAACCCGAAACCAGGAGCCAAAATAAACCCTTTCCCCTATTGTGTTGATTTTCATGCATTTTGTGATGGTGACAGAAAGATACAGTGGTGATCATCAGCTCTCTGGTAACTAGATTCTAATGGCTGGGGCCACTCAGCAAAAACAATCATTTATTCAGCAAATAAATTTTTGAAATTTTAAACTATTCAAAATTCAATGATTGTACTCAAGTCATAGCAAAGCAGACATCTGAGCTTTCCAGTCTGGTTATATATGCAGCCAAATATTCCCCTGACTACAGAATTATTACATCAGTCCTATCAATGACTCCAGAAAAGTAGAGCTTTGCATGATTTTGTTCCCATCTTAATAATTGTTTTTGCCCTTTGGTCAAAAGACCCAAGTCAATCAGCTTCTCTGTTACTCCAATGAAGGCCAAGGAACTGTACTGCTTACCTCTTAGTAACCAGGTGTCGGTCCCTCATTTCTGAGCGTTCAAACCAGACATGTGGACAAGCCTTCACCATGGCTCTCTGAAGGATTCCCATCAACCCACCATGAACCTGTCCAACCTAGAAGTATCAGGAGAAACAGAAAAGCATAAAGGTACAGCCACCCACAAGACGCAAGGGGTCTTTTCAAGAGAGGGAACCCTACTCCCCACTCAGAGAGAAGACTGGCCCCGCCTTTCACTCACAGGTGAGTTCCAAATCTAGACAACAGATTTGTGAAGCCAAATGCAAGCCAAAATGTGCTCTTTAGCAGCACCTTGGACGTTAAAGTCACTTCGCTCCACTGGCTAGCCTACAACTCTGAAAAACAGGGATCCCTCAACTTCATCGAGATCACGGAAATGCAAGTCAAAGCTACACTGAACTATGATTTCAAATGTACCCGAACGGCAAGGACTTAGTGCCTGATACCACACAAGGCTTTGGGGGAAGGAGTGAGGACACCTAACAGCTGTCAAGATGACATAGTCAATTATCCTCCATTTCAGTCATTACTCTTCTAGAAATTCTCCCTGAAAATATATTGGCACAATAAAAATACATGCTCAAAAGATTATGAGATATAGTATTGCTTATTATTGCAAAATATTGAAAGCTACCTAAATGTCGAAACGGATGAACAATAGTGTCAATGATGTGATGGTGGTAGAGGGGTGTTTGTGTGTGTGTGTGTGTGTGTGTGTGTGCATACACATGCACATTTACAGTAAAATGTGTGTGTGTATGTGTGCATACACATGCATATATACAGTGAATATGTATATGCGCATGTGTGTATATGCACGTGCATACATGCATATATACAGTGAATGCATGTGTGTACATGCATATGTGCATACACACGCATATGTACACTAGAATATTATGCAGCTGAGCAACGGTCAAAGCTGACCTCTAGGGCAGATAAGGAGTGATGCTTTTTTTCCAGACAATGCTGTTAAATGACAAAGGCAAAAGCATATAAGCCTGTTGTCTTTGGGGTGAAATGAAAAAATGAAATGATACATTTGCCTTTTTTAACCCTTCAAGAAAAAATAAGAAAGGATGTCCAAGCAACAATGTTGGGAACCTACAGAGATCAACAATACTCTGAGGTCTTCAGTATCAAATGTATGATAATCAATTCTCTGTTGGCCAGAGCACAGAAGAAATAGTGTATGGTCTCAGAAATCCAAAATCATAACTAAACCGTTGCTGTGGTTTAAGCACATCCCCTGGAATTCAGGTCCTGGAAACTGAGTCCCCAGCACAATAGTGCTGGAGAAATGACTTAAGGGGACTGGTCTGGATCACAACAGCCCTGCTCAAACGAACAAATTAAAACCATTATAAAGAGTGCTCTTGCTGAGGCTGGAGAGATGGCTCAGCAGTCAAGAGCATGTGCTGCTCTCGCAGAGGACCTGAGTTTGGTTCCCCGCACCCACATGGCCGCTCACCTCTGTCTAGGTACAGAGAATCCACTGCCTTTTCTGGCCTCCGAGGGAGTTACATATACATGATGCACAGACATGCGTACAGGCAAGACAAGTACACACAAAAAAATGAAAATAAATATCTTTTCAAAGTGGGGCGCTCTTGGGAGCAGACCTCCTTTTGTAACTCCAGGCCTTCCTTCTGACAGTCAAATCCTCACTAGACATCTTGACTTTAGACTCTTCATCCTGCAGGGTGAGCCAGTAACTCCTGTCCCACCCCATCTGCAGTACTCTGTCAGCACAAGGTGGACCCGAGAGAGGCAGGTCAGCTGCCTAGGCCTCTGCCTCTCCTCCTACGATGAAATCCCAGGCCTGAGGCTGGTACAGATGCCCAAGCATGTTCTGGGGCTCTGAGGGCTGCCTTAGGTAGACTTTAGGAAGGATGCCAAAATACTGAAATGATA
This sequence comes from Ondatra zibethicus, assembly GCA_004026605.1. NCBI lineage: Eukaryota > Metazoa > Chordata > Mammalia > Rodentia > Cricetidae > Ondatra > Ondatra zibethicus. The sequence goes on from PVIU01021761.1 coordinate 5,189, forward strand.
TACAAAATTGTGTTTGTATGACACATGTGGTTTTTTTCTAGTTTCTTTTCATTTTTCAAAGTATATAACCATCAGTTGGTCACTAACCTACCACAAGATAAATAGCCAATTCCTATCTCTTTTCCCAAAGATGATTTAAAAAAAATCCTTAGGTTCAAAATAAGCGACTTATTAAAAAGTACTTGTCTAAGAGTTATATGTTCTGAAGACTTTATTTCACTTATTTATTTACTTTGGTAGAGAAATGGTAGAGACTGTACACAAGAGTCTCTCTTGTGTAGCTCTGACTGGCCTGGAACTTGCTATGTAGTCCAGGCTGGCCTCAAACTCACAGCTATCTTCCTGCCTCTCCCTTCTGAGTGCTAGGATTGTAGAAATATGCCACCATATCCAGGTTGTACTTTTATTTTAGACATTTTTATTTCTTTTCTGACGGTGCTGGGGCTAGATCCCAGAGTTTCACACGTGCTAGACAAGTATTCTACCACGGCACCATGTCGGAATCCACTGAGCTTACAATCTTAGACAAAGCAAACGTAGCAGCAAGTAAGAATCTTTACAGAGGCCTTGTTGATCATACAACCCATGGAGAGTGTACCATGCAAATCGGTGTGCATAATGGTACTCTCCACTCACTCACTCAGCACACACTTAGCCAATAAGGTTCCTTTCAAAGGCTTTCCCAGAAAAGCGCCCTAGACCACCAATATCAATCTGGAGAACTGACCGGTGAACAAAAGCCACCGTCTGCCCTCACAGCCTGACCCTCCATCTACAGCCCTCAACTGTGAGAAGAGGAGAACCCAGGACACTCGTCCGTCTAGTCGTCCTGTGCCCACACCTCCTTAGGACACGCTAACCAGTGAGCAAAAGGGAAGCTTGAGTCAGCATCTGGGACTCACCCAGCAGAGGAAATGTCATGACCAACTGTTTGAGCAACAGGAGATCCGGCAGAAGCACCATGCCCGAGACAGGGCACTGGGGACCTGGTTTTGCTATGAACTTCATGGTTACCGGATTTTCTGCTCTTTTCCTTTGCTTTCTTTGGAGGCTGTGGACAAAACCTGAGACCTGGGCTGAGGCACAAGTTATTTTGCCTTCCTTGCCAGATCCTCATGAAAGAAACAGATTTTTTAAAGAATTATACTCATCTCTCTGAAAAAGAGAACTAACTGGCTGGCTGGATCTGTAAAACTCTGGCAAGGAAGACTTGAACGTTGTACGGTATACGAAGCACCAGCTGGCAGGTTCAGAGCAAGTTGAAATCAACGTTACAAAGTCTGTCAAGGAGTTTTCCCACCTTCACCAGCGTTTGCTCCTTGTGGAAATGCACTGCGCAGCCTATCCTGCCAGGCCCAGCCAAATCCCTAATAACAAGTAGTGCTCTAGTTTGCAACCCAGCAAACACACACAACACTACAAGGAGCCGCTCTTACCATGGCATAGCATCCATCCGTCGTCAAGATTAAGACATCGATGGGAGAAGTGTGATTGGCAACACAAATGCCGCCCTTCTGGGGTCTGTGTTGCCTGCAATTAAAATAGCCATAAGTACTGAGCCTCGGAACACACGTGAGTTTGGCAGGCCAGCATGTAAAGGCTTACCATACTTAGGATTAGGAACTTTTTTTGCAGATTTTATGTACATGGATCCATCTTTAAAACATTACCCCGTGTATTAGGATGTGAGGGACCATGACATGCTCTTTGTAATTTATATTTTGTTTTATTAAATCACGACTATTTTGATTTATGTTGATTGCCCTGAGTATAATATGCTATTATGTTGTTGAGACGGGATCTCTTGTAGCCCAGGCTGGCCTCAAACAGGCTGTGTAGCTGAGACTGGCCTTGAACATCTGATACCCTTGCCTCAGCCTCCCAGACGTTAAGATTACTGTGTAGTCCAGCCAGTTAAAAACTTTAAGGAGCCCTTTGTTGATTAACACCGCATGTCAACATGTTTCCGCCTGTAAACGAGACCAGTTCAACTGGGAAGAGCTTTTTCTAGAATTTCTACAATTATGATGTTGCCAGGCAGGGTGGCTTGTGTCTGTTGTCCCAGCACTTAGGAGACCAAGGCAAGAGGACCTGCCACAAATTGGAAGCTAGCCTGTGCTACTTAATGAGTTCCAAGACAACCAGGGCTACGTAGCAAGGTATTGTCTCAAAATGAATGATAACAATAAATAATAACAAGTTTTCAAAAATAACATTGAATTATGAGAAAAGTAATTCAAAAGCAATCACAATCATTTTAATTTAGTTGACGATTTTTCCCTAGCTACTTGTATTCTCTGATTGTGGGTAAAGGGAGCAGAATAATGTATTCCGTCTTAGGAACCAGGCAGAGAATATTAGAAATGGCAAGACTAAGTGTGGAAAACAGGCCTCGGACTCGGCCATACCCCAGGACTGCCAGCAGCAGCATCTTCAAAATAAGACTGACCCAGCTCAAAACGTGACTTTGAGCCTGCACCACCCTCCACAACCAGGCCTGAGTTCCCACAATTCATCTCTCCCATGAGACTGCAGGGTCCACCCCCCAGGAATAACCTACAAGACATTCACACCTCAGCACATGCCCGTTACGGGCCCTGCTCAGTGTTAATTTTTTTTTATTCCTTCTGAAAACACAGCAATGACGAACACAGAAGTTCCCAGAACCCACTGCTGCCTCCCAACCTCCTTCCAGCTCTCATCACCCCCACCCCCTCCCTTCCTGCTGGATCTGTCTGAAGCCGACAGCCATGGCCTACACGCACTTGTTATGGTAACGGATGGTGCCAGACAGAGACCGGACACAGATCCTAGAGCAGGTCAGATGCACCAGTTCGCTCAGCCAGTTTTTGAGGCTGAAAGAAAAAGAAACCGTTTTATTATCTTGTTCTGGGTACTCCTAAGAAACACAATAAAGGCTTCAAAGCACTGCTTGTAGCAGCAGCCTGGGTTCCATTGCACCAAATTGTGATTCTTGCCATCTCATTGATGTGTTTGCTATTAAAGACCCAAAATGCACCAGGAGAATTAGACAAAATTCCAGCATGAAGTAAACCCCACCCCGCTAGATTATAATAAAGTCCTAAAAGACCAGCTGAAGTTTCTCGGGTCTGGACCTCCCAGGTTGCCAGGGTCACAAAGACTCTATTTTTCCTCTGGGTTCCTCAGGCCCACTTTCTTTCTTCCTTTCATTTCCCCTTGGAAAAAATCTACTTTCAGTTTGAACAGATAAAAAAAAAAATCAAATAAAGACCATGAAGATGAATTCGGTAAGAATTCTCGCAAGTGGCTTGAGACCATAACATTAATACAAAACCGACAGACTAGCCCAATTCCAGCTTTGTGGACACAGCTAGGGAAAGGCAGTCCTACGTGAGGCCAGAAGGAAAGAGACACGTCACCTGCTGTCTGGGAGCTGTCCAACCACTGTAGTTCCTATAATCATCAAACTGATCCCAATGAAAGCCAGAGTAACCCTGAAAGAGAAGAGAGGGCTACTGTAAGCATTTGCCAGACGTCAGGGACACAGACTGAAGAATTCCCTCACATCCTCCTGAACCCGGAAACTCTAACTTTGGAGACAGAGCATTATGGAGTATGGTACAGTGATGGGAAGGTCTGGTAAATATGTCAATGCTGACATGACTCTATAGATTGATCTGTGATTCATTTTGAAAAGGAAGATAAAAAGGTGGTGGGTTCTCAGAAATAGAAGCTCTGTGGGGACACAGGCTGTGACCTCAGCACTTGGGGGCCACAGCAGGAGAACCAGGGGCTCAAGACCATTCTAGGTTGCTTAGCAAGTTCAGGGCCATCTGGGCTTCATGAGACCCTGTCTCAAAAAGCATCAAGTAAGCAAAACAAAAATTAAAAGCTCTAGTACTGCCTGGCAGTAGAGGAAGACACCTTTAATCCCAGCTCTTGCGAGGCAGAGGCAGGCAGATATCAGTAAGTTTGAGGCCAGCCTGGTCTACAGAATAAGTTTTAGGACAGCTAGAACTGTTACATAGAAATCCTGTCTCAAACCCCCCCCCAAAACAAAACCTCTAGTATTTCCTTCTCAAATGTCAAGACAGTCTTGTGCATCCTCAGAATACTTGGACCCCACTTTGGAAGCAACAGGTAAAGGTTCCTGTGGAGGCCCAAAAATGTGAGCCTATTTCCACCTTGTCTGATGGTCAGAGAGTTTAAAGGTTGCTCAAAATTGTTGAAAACAAGTGTAGCTACATATCCTGAATTGGGATGTGGTTAGTTGGTTCTTTTGACATTAAGATGGCTCATATAAGTAGATCACTCCATCCTGATGGGTCAGGATAGCAAGTGTACTTTTGCGCTTTCTTTTGTAATAGGTGGTTACCTGGGTAGTGGCTGCCTTCAGGACTCTTGGTCTAGAGTGGCTTTACTACTTAAACAGCAGAATGCTAATGACTTGATGTCTCAAAGTGTTAAAGCAATTAAGTGTTCGAGTTGCCCTTTGTATCATGTTAAATAAGTCTTTGGTTGCCTTATTCCCCCTTTCATATTGGGGTATAAAAGTGTATGGAAAATTAACCGCGGACAATTTCAGTATTCACTGGAACACCCTCCCGGTACTATTCTATGGTTTCTGTTTTATTATTTTTCATGTGTCTTCATATTCTTTACTTATATTTCTAAATTCCCACACCCCTACCCAGGCAAGAGGTATTTTTGCTGAGGCTGGTCCCCGACAGCTTCCATTTCCAGTAATAGTATACATGCAGTCCTGAATTTCACTGTTTACCACAACTGCAACAATTCCCAAAAGACAGTCTAATCCACAGTATTAGGACACAAAGGAACACACACATACAAACACATACATGCACACACACATGCATGTGCATGTGTGCACACACTCACATACATACTAATGCACAGAAACAGAATTTAGTGATTTGTGTCTGTCTATACTTAAGAAATACTTAATTCTTATAAGTAAACCATGTTGCCTCCTGTGCCAGATCTGAGGGAGGCCAGTATCACCCACCTAGGCATGGAAGTAAAGTTTCTATTCACATGCCAATGGTAGCTGGCTAGTAGCAACTCCTGGAAACCACAGTTGTGCCCAAGAAAATGAAGCAAGACGACCAACACTGTGGCTGATACGCAGGCCCACTTCCTACCGTCACCATAGGAGACCATGACCACATTGTCATCTCCCTGCCTGGCGTCATCTACCGCCTTGAAGTCGCGTGCCTCAGATCAGGAGAGGATCTCATGGGGGAGTCTTTACCAATGAATAGCAGAGATGGAACTGGATGGAACAAATTCACACTGCTGAATGGTTCTTTCAGTGTGGTCTCTGGGGCTTGCTCTCTCCTACGCACCTCTCAGTTCTACACATCAAAGAGAGGCGATGCCCACAGGCAGCTCCTTTTTAGTTGATGCTCTGGCACATATGAAACTAATTCCTTTGTGTGTGGAGATGAGCATATGTTCCTGTGTGGGAATGCACACAGGGAGGTCAGGGAGCCATCTCTTGGGTCATTGCTTAACTGTCATCCACCTTGTTTTTAAGACAGGGTCTCTCACTGGCCTGAAACTGGTCAAGTAGGTTAGACTTGCTGGCCAGTGAGCCCCAGAGATCCGCCCGTCTCTGTCCCCCCAACACTGGGATCACAGGCATAGGCCACCACACTCAGCTCATGTGAATTCTAGGATAGAATCGGGTCCTCATGCTTGCCTGCCGAGCACTTCAGTGACTGAATCACCTACGTTTCCACCTCTTGTTCTAACTTCTCTTTTACCTACATTCTCAAATTATTTACCACTATAAGAACAAAGGGGAAACACACACACGGGGTGGGGGGGAGGTGCGCGAGTTTGTGAATTTTGAATGCACATCTTCATTTGGAAGAAAAAAACTGTAAAAGAAATACACCGGTAACACGTGTGCAGGTCACACCTGGTGTTTCCTAACCCGGAAGAGGTGGAATCTACTCCACATACTCTGAAGCAGCCATTGCACACATCATGAAGAGGAAGGCTGGACTGTCGGCACCAATAAAACCAGGCAGGAGACTTACCTCAGAGGCAGGAGAAAGCAATAGCGTATTAGGACACCCAGCACCCACACCATGGTGAGCTTGGGACTGATGTACTGGAAGTTGACATTGGTTCTCGTGAGGAGGTTCCATGACACTAGCTCCTCAGAGGAGAACCTCTGGGTCACCTCGTCTTCCACAATGGCCTCCAATCCCTTCTTGGAGAAATAAAACACATCGGAGAGCTCGAAGTCCCGTCCTCGAAGACCAGAGAGCCCTTTCTCCATGGGTGACTCATCTCTTAGGATTATACCTTAAAAAGAAAGTATCAGACATGAGAAAATGCCATAAGAGTGAAGGGGCGATGTTAACTGCACAGAACACAAAAAACAAGCTTAGTGAGCGTCACGAGTGACGTGGGCGAAGTAAAGATGTTAGAGCATGATGGGAAGAGGTGAGATCACAGCATCTTCACAGAGTGACCTCCACCCAGTGACTTCACAAAAGTTACTAATAAGAGACTGGGGTGTATGTGTGGTGACAGAATACTGGCCTAGTATGTACAAGGCCCTGAGTTCAATATTCAGAACTGCCAAAAATATTTAATAAGGAAAATACAGCCAGACATGGTGGCAAATGTCTTTCATATAGGCACTCAGGAAGCAGAAGCAGACAGATCTGTATGAGTTTGAAGCTAGCCTGGTCTACACAGAGAATTCCAGGCCAGCCAGAGCTACATAGTGAGACCCTGTCACAAAACAAAAAGGAGACCAGAAGGTGTTTCAGAAAAATAAGCAAAGCGCATCTGGATTGATGGGAGTAACCGTGTTAGTAAACAGACACCTTCATGTCGCAATAAAATCTGGTGACAGAAATGGTAACTGCTACCCTTAAATCCCCCTGCGTAAAGTGGAAGGACCTATGGCAGGTCTTAAAATGATTCACCAGGAAAGGACTAAAGAGTTCTGCTGGGAACTGGTAATCCCACTCCTAAAATGTTCCTCCCTAAGAGACGTAGGGAAGACATTCACTGCAGCACCTTACCCAGGATTGGTAATCCCGTTCCTAAAATGTTCCCTAAGAACACAGGGAAGATGTTCATGGTAGCACCTTACCTAGTGATACACAGCACCACTGTTAACAAGGCTCCAGTATCAAGTGAAAAGAGATAAGACTTTAAACCAACCTAAAGCCATGAAATATGTTTATGGAGGGGGAAAAATACCAAGAAGAAAACATGCTTCTCTTTGGGCAAAGGTATTAGGCTTTCTTCTCCACTGAGACTATTTTCCATAAAAAAGTAATTCAATAGGTTTTCAAAGCCAAGTTTACCAGAAAAGGGATGTTACCAGAATGGATGTTTCTTTCTCTCTTCTTTTTGATTTTCTGAAGAAATAACAGGATGGGACTGGAGAGATGGCTCAGAGGTTAAGACCACTGGCTGCTCTTCCAGAGGTCCTGAGTTCAATTCCCAGCAACCACATGGTGGCTCACAACCATCTGTAATGATGAGATCTGGTGCCCTCTCCTTGACTGTAGGCATACAAGCAGACAGAATACTGTATATGTAAAGAAATGAATCTTTTAAAAAAAAAAAGAAAGAAAGAAATAACAGCATGATGCACTGGGGGACCCTTGTAGAGGGCCCAAGAAGTCCTGAGTGGATGTGTAAGGAGTGGATGTCTATTGCTGGCATGGACACAGCCATGTCAAGGTCACCAACAGCCTCACACCCACACACACTGGTGAAGCCTGGAGTGAGGCTCAGAGGGTGGCACAAGTGCCCTCTATCCCAGGGGTTCCCAACCTATGGGTCACAATCCCTATGGACCAGATATTAACATTACTATTCATAACAATAGCAAAATTACAATTATGAAGCCGCAATGAAATAATTTTGTGATTGGCAGTCACCACCACATGAAGAAATGTATTTTTTTTCTTCAACCTCTTTAGGATCGAAAAAAAAATATTTATTTATTTATTGTGTGTACAATATCTGTCTGTGTGTATGCCTGAAGGCCAGAAGAGGGCACCAGACCTCATTACAGATGGTTGTGAGCCACCATGTGGTGAATTGAACTCAGGACCTTTGGAAGAGCAGGCAATGCTCTTAACCGCTGAGCCATCTCTCCAGTCAAGGAAATGTATTAAAGAATCACAGCATTAGGAAGGTTGAGAACTATTGTTCTAATCCAAGTGATTGGCCACACTGGCAACCACAGCTTCTGCCAGACAGCTGCAACCTGAGATGGCTCAGGTAGACTGCTCGCCTATAGACACTTCCCACCAAGTAGGCTCACTCCATCAGAGCAAGAACAGTGAGCTTTCTGTACGTCTGTCTGTGTGTCTGTCCTTTCTTCGTGCCCTCACAACCCCAGCCATGTCAAGTCCCAGCTGTTCGGGGCTCAGGACGCAGCAGGAGAGAAAGAAAAGTCAGGTTGTGTTTATGCCAGGCACCAGCTCCATGGTGGGTGTGTGTCTTTTATATAACAAAGAAGTTGGACATCTTTAGTTTCCTTACAGGACTAACACTTCAGGATCAGAGAGTGAGAGAGACTGTGTGGTTTTGCCTAATTGTTTTATCTAATAACTTAATTATAACAATAAAAGAAATTAATCAAAATAATTAGAATAATAAAGCATGCTCTTGGATGTTTATTACATTGTCTTTTTTTTGTAAGTTAGGTCAAATCTTTTGCTTTTAATTACTTCCAGTGGATGGTCCAAGACTGTGTCCCTACCGAGTTACCCTCTTGCTCCACAGGCCCTGCAATGCCACTAAGGCAGAGTACTCTATCCAAGTACTGGCCAATACTTAGCAATGCAACAGTTTCATTATTTAGCAATCTATATCTTTCTTAAATATCTACAAGGGTTAGAAAGCAAAGCTCGTCAGTAAATCTCTGAATAAAATACACCAGGGACAGTAGATAGACCTTCTAGAAATAAAATATCCATTCTCAGAAAGGCCAGAGATGAGAGAATGCAACTCCGAGTTGATTGCATAACGGAGCTAAGGTGGAAGAACCCTGCCTACTGCAGCTTGCCAGCCCCACCCACCTGACATGCAGTTTTCTCCCCGACTGGGACCTAGCCTGTGCCCTGCAAATCCAATCAAATGGAATGCAGTTCTGTATTTTTACTCAAGTATCTTTCAAAAATGTGTGGACAGTTGCAACACCACAAGATCAACAAAGAAGATTTCTAGCATATACTAGGACATACAAAAAACCAGCAGAAAGGTGAACTTCAAAGCTCAGTAAGGACGGCTAAGAAGGCAGCAGGAGTAAGCCTGTCATGACTCGACTCTCAGAAAAGATGCTCAGCTTCACGACGCCACGACAACATGGTCACATGGAGTGCTCCACAAATGGGAACCAACAGGAACATAATTAGTAAAACTGTACTGGAAAGCGATTCAGCGCTGTGGAGTAGAGTCAAACATTCAGTGAGCATGACTCAGGAATTCCACTCAGAGATCTTTTACACAATACCAAATGCACACAGAAAGGCTACAAGCATGTGTCATCCCACCCAGATAAACTTATTGCTGTCATTCTGCCACATTTACTTTGTTATTCTATCTCTACATATGAAAATAAGATTTTTTTCCTGGCCCGCTTTGAAGAAACTGTGCACACAGTGTTCTTTATCTCTCAAAAGACATTTCCTCAGGGTACTTAACCAGAACAGAAGTATCAAAAGTGAAGAGGCTGGCACCAAAGCAATGCTGGTGTCTAATCTACCTCATTCAATTCTTTCACAACTGTCCCAATAATATGCTTTAAAACAATTTTTCCTGATCCAATATTCAACCCAAGCTCCTACATCATATTTACATGTAAATCTTTTAGCTGCCTTAAATATACTAAGCTTCCTGCATCTCAAGATATTGTTTCATTTATTAAACAGGGCGCTGAGCATAAATGTGATAAAACCACAACAGGAAAATAAAAAATAGCTGAGATCAATAGACACGCAATACCTGAAGATGAATTTATAAACTAGGCCCTATGAGGAGCCTCTACTCAAAGCATGTCATTTTCTTTCTGATCAAACTATGCATCCAATTTGCCAAATTATAAACTTCTGACAGGAAAAAATAACTAATATAATCAATATACAGTGAAAACCATGAATCAGGCATCAAATTGGAGGTTAGAAAAAAAGTGAAAATATTTTTTGGGGCACTAAAAAATGTCCAGAAGGAAACTAAAATTTACCACATGCACACATCAAATTAATATAAGCACAATTTTTTATACATTTTTTTATTGATATTTATTGAGCTCTACATTTTTCTCTGCTCCCCTCCCCTCTTCAACCCTCTCCCAAGGTCCCCATGCTCCCAATTTATTCAGGAGATCTTGTCTTTTTATACTTTCTACTTCCCATGTAGATTAGATCTATGTAAGTCTTAGTATCCGCATTGTTGTCTAAGTTTTCTGGGATTGTGGTTTGTAGGCTGGCTTTCTTTGCTTTATGTTTAAAAACCACCTATGTGATAATTGTCTGTGTCTGGGTTACCTCACTCAAAATAATGTTTTCTAGTTCCATCCATTATCCTGCAAAATTCAAGCTGTCATTTTTTTCTGCTGTGTAGTACTTCATTGTGTAAATGTACCACATTTTTCTTATCCATTCGTCAATCGAGGGGCATTTAGGTTGTTTCCAGGTTCTGGCTATGACAAACAAAGCTGCTATGAACATAGTTGAGCACATGTCCTTGTGGCATGATTGAGCATCCTTTGGATATATACCCAAAAGTGATATTACTGAGTCTTGAGGAGGGTTGTTTCCTAATTTTCTGAGAAATCACCACACTGACATCCACAGGGGCTGTACCAGCTTGCATTCCCACCAGCAATGCAGAAGTGTTCCCTTTCCCCACAACCTCTCCAGCATAAGTTGTCATCAGTGTTTTTGATTTTGGCCATTCTTACAGGTGTAAGATGGAATCTCAGAGTTATTTTGATTTGCATTTCTCTGATGACTAAGGATGTTGAACATTTCTTTAAGTGTCTACAATTATTACACTATCATAAAGAACAGGAGTTGGGGAGATGGCCCGGTGGCTAAGTACACTGGCTGCTCTACCAGAGAAGCCGGGTTTCATTCAAGGAGGCAGCTTACAAACAGCTCTATAAACTCCAGTTCCAGGGGCTCTAACACACTCTTCTGGCCACCAAGGGCACAAGGTGTATACGCAGTGCACAGACATATACACAGGTAAAACACCCATACGCATAAATAGCAATGATTTTTAAAGAAAGTCTAGTTATTTTTAACAAACTAATTCTGATCTTTCAGACCCCACACTTCTTAAGTGAGCAAATACTGATTCTAGGAAATTTTTCTTGAATTTTACGACTCAGTTTAAGAAAATAAAGCCATGAATATTTGAACTTTGTCCTTATACAAAACGCTGAGGCTGAGACAACATAGACCATGCTTGGATAAAAATGAAAATTAAGAGCTAGCTCTTGGTCTAATGCAAGAGATTAATTGCACAAGGTGCCCTGTGGCCTCTGCCTTTAGCGAGGCATTGTGCATAAATAACAGCACATCTGAGAGGCCTGTAGAAATGGAGGCAGAAGTTAAACCATCTCCTCCATAATAAACTCTAAATTAGCTGAGTGAACTTTTGGGATAACCGACCCGTTGTAAATCACTCTAGAAAAGTGTTCTGTCCTCCAGTTATAAAGGGAACTTTCTAAGCCACCAATTAAGAAAAGCAGGCCTACTATAGACCCAAAGAGGACATGGCAATTACACGCATGAGTAGAACCTTAACCTACCAACGTTCCAAAGTTCAAGAGTCCATTATTCCAAACACATGCTCTCACTGAAACCTTGACTGATCAAGAAGCCAACTCAGTTATCATCCTCTATCAAAAAAGCAGGTGGGACTGAGGGCGTAGCTCAGTCACCTGGGTGACAGCCTAGCATTTGAAAAGCTGTGGGCTCAATCCTCAGCATCATATAAAAGTCCAAACGGGGATAAAAAGGTGGCTGTTCCTCCACAGGACCCAAACTGAGATCCAGCACCCACTTGGTGGCTCACATTGTAGCTCCATTCTCAAAGATCAGTGCTGTCTTCTTGCCTCCTTGGGTACCAGGCATCAATGGAACACCAACATGCACGCAGGCAAAGCATGAATACACATAGAGTTAAAATTGCAAATAAAAGTAATTTATTAAAGAGTGGAAGCAGCTGCACACACCCCTGGATCCCGGGCACTCCGGAGTTGAAGGCCAGAGAAGTTCAACAGCATTCTCAGCTTTAGAGTGAGAAAAACCTGGGTTACCTGACACCCTGTCTCAAAAACATTTAAAAGTAGGCAATCAGCCAGATGGTGATGGCACATGCCTTTAATTCAGCACTCAGGAGGCAGAGGCAGGTGAATCTCTGTGAGTTCAAGGCCAGCCTAGTCTACAGAGTGAGTTCCAGGACAGCCAGGGCTGTTACACAGAGAAACCCTGTTTCAAAAAAAAAAGGGGGGGCAGGCAATCACCTATCCTAATATTGTTTATGGATATTGTCTATGGAAACATCTAAAATTAAGTATATTCCAGGAGAAGGGTGGAGCATGAGAACATTCTGGGAATTGGTAACGTTCCATTTCTTGATTTCTCAACTGTGGGTCTCAGCCCCTGAATGGCCCTTTCATGTGGGTCACCTAAGACCATCAGAAAACACAGATATTTATAGTACAATTCATAACAGTACAAAAATTACAGTTATGAAGTAGCAAAAAAAAATTTTATAGTTGGGGGTCACCACAACATGAGGAACAGTATTAAAGGTTGCAGCATCAGAAAGTTGAGAACCACTGCTTTGGATGAAAGATAATTAAGTTCACTTTGGTAAATACAAAATATGCATTTGTAATTTTAGACTCTGTGGTAGTTTGAATGTAACTGACCCCCATAATCCCAAAGGGAATGGCACTATGAGAAGGTGTGGCCTTGTTGAGGGAAGTGTTTCACTGTGGGTGTGAGCTTTGAGGTCTCTTTTGCTCAAGCTTTGCTCAGTGTGACAGACGGTCGGTCCACTTCCTGTTGCCTTATGACCAAGAAGTAGCCAGCACCATGTCTGCCTGCCTGCTGCCATGCTTCCCACCGTGATGATAATGGACTGAACCTCTGAACTGTAAGCTGCCACCCCAACTATTCCATTTTTAAGCGTTGCCAGGTTATGGTGTCTCTTCACAGCAACAGAAGTCTTAACTAAGACAGACTTCTTCCTACATATACTGTTCTCCTATTTCATCCCCAGTTACCCAGATAGTAGGGCAGGGAGGAGAGGGGATACTATGGCATGTGGCCTGATAAGGTCCCTCCCTATGAAAACCCAGCTTCCTTCTGAGCCATAGATATAATCAGCCTGATTTTAAACGGACAGGGAGAGAACAATTATAACCATAGCTGTATGTTAAAGCTGAAGAAACCCTGCTGGGATTTAAGACCAGGATTACTTAACGCCAAGGGAGCAGCTAGGCTAGCTAGCTAGCTAGGTTGTTCAGTGACTTAGCTGTTAGGATCTGAACGTTGATCCACCCCATTCTCCTACTTGTTAATTGCTATGGACATTGATATGTGAATCACTGAACGAACTACAGAGGCAAATAACAGGTCCCCTGTCTGTCCACCTTCTCACATCCTTTTTCACAATGATTCAGCAAGAGCTCGGCAAGGCCAGGCCCTAGTTTCTCCACTTCCAAAGCATCCCCTGAGCCATTAGTCAGGTCATAGCTTCAGGGCATCCGTCAGGTAATCTATGCTTACTTCACAGCGACTCTTGCGCTTCTGGTGATCACTTCAGCCTTTCCCAAATACTTTTAAAAATATTCTTATTGTTATAAGTTTAGTTATAACAATGGAAATAGTGTTATGATTATTGTTATTTGATTTTGTTTGAGAGAGCGTCTCATATCCCAGGCTGGCCTTGAGTGAAGTCGCTGTGTAGCTGATGGCCATGAACTTCTGATCCTCCTACCTTCACATCTCCACATCTGAGATCACAGATGTGAACCACCATATCCAGTTAACAGTACTGGGAATGGAACCCAGCGTTTGTGCATGCTAAGTCACGTGAGTGTAGGTACCTGTGGGGCAAAAGATGTCTAGTCCCTTAAAGCGCAAAACAGACTATCGTGAACTGTCTGACATGGGTGCTGGAAACTGAACTTCGTCCTCTGGAAAAGCAACTGAAGTGTAATTTTAGATCCCTTCCTACACCAGGAATGCTGAGTCACCTCCAGCCCCAGAATATGCTACTACCTATCTATAAATTCTAAACTTTCAATGTCATTTACATGCTTAATCTACAATTCATTTGAGTTTTAAAAACAGTTCAACAAACCAAATAGGTTGGATGGTTCACACCTATAATCTCAGCACTCTGGAGGCTGAGGCAGAAAGATTGAGGCCCTGACCCAAATCAAAACACAAATAATTCCACAAAGAAACCCTGGAAAAAAAAGAGAGAGAGAGGAAACAAATGTATCAAATTCTCCATAAATGTTTAATATAAATTGAAGGGCTCCAGCAGACTGGACCATGCAAACACCACAGCGCTGCACCCAGGCAATGACGAATTCTGCCTTTTACCTTTCTCCCCTTGCTAATCAGCCCTTAGATTAAACTAATTAAATGCCCAATCAGAACCTACCAATACGTCTTTGCTCATTCGAACACAGACCTCCCCCTCTGCCTGCCCTCTTTCACACTAACACTTGCAAAGTCCTTTCTGCTGTTTCTGCCCGATTCAGACTCAGCCACTCAGTCTCTTTGCCTTGCTCAATAAAGGATCTCAGCCAGTGGTGGTGGTGGCGCATGCCTTTAATCCCAGCACTCGGGAGGCAGAGGCAGGAGGATCTCTGTGAGCTACCTGAGCTAGTTCCAGGACAAGCACCAAAAACTACAGAGAAGCCCTGTCTCAGAATAGATAGATAGATAGATAGATAGATAGATAGATAGATAGATAGATAGATAGATAGATAGATAGATAGATAGATAGATAGATGATAGATAAATGATCTCTGTTCTTGGAAATCAGAGTTTGGGTGTGGTCTGTGCCTAAGCCGGGATCCAGAGGGGAACAGCTGGCAGTACTTGGTGAGCATGTGCAAACAGTTCAGGATACCATTGTCACTTTCTAATAAAGCTGAACAATAGTTGCTGCTTATCCTATAGCCAAAAGATTGACCAGAATATCTGTACAACAATGTTCTCAGCAGCCCTGTTCCTAATGGTTAAAAACCAAAACCAAACCAAATGTCAACCAACATGACCACAAATAAACAAACCCTCGGGGTCTGTGTAAAGGAATATACCACAAAAATGGCTTTTAAAAATCTGATTCATAGAACAGAGGAAGCCTCCAGAGCGTCTGCTGAACGGGGAAGGAATACACACAGAGAACATGCAGCATGACTCGCACTTTATAAAGATTTCCAAGACAGGGAAAACTAATCGATGAGAAATCATCTTAGGTGAACTGAAGGACAGACACACACTGGGCACGGACTGGAAAGAGGGGCCCAGCTTCCTGTGTCGCCCCAACCATTCTAGCACTGAGTGAAACCCCGTCAAAAAAAAAAAAAAAGAGGTCATATCAATCTTGAAATACCACTTCAAAGTTTCACTCTAGCTTGACTAAAGGAGGTAATGGACCCGTGATCACTGCATAGAGAGCTCACCGGGCAGATGATTTGAAAGCCTGCCAGCAGCACGCGCTGATGCTAAGAGATCCTGTGGGTGGGGTCACCATAAGTGAGGTTACGGGGACACGCCTATTTAGATACCTGAGCTCAAGTACACGTGCTGATGTGACTGATGTGAGTCAGCAGAAATGAGGAAGTTAGTCAGTCGAGCAGAATGGTGCACACATCACCGGAGAGGCAGAAAGAGGAAGGGATAGGAATGAAACACTGATCAGCACCAACACGACTAAAGCCATACCACATTTTATGGGGGAGCGTGTTGTTCTGCCTTCCAAAAATTTTATTTATGTGGTGTGTGTGTTGAGACTAGGTCTATGTAGACCAGGCTGGCCCTGAACTCACATAGATCTGCCTCCCAGTGGTGTAGGAGGTCCTTCTGTATTTCTGTTGCTTTCATTGGTTGAATAAAGAGACTGCCTTGGCCTTTTGATAGGGCAGCCCTTAGGTGGGGGGAGTAGAGAGAATGGAATTCTGGGATAGAGAAGGCAAAGTCAGGGAGAGTCTGCCGCCATGAAGCTGCAAGGTCAGACACACTGAATCTTTCCCGGTAAGCCATGACTTGTGGTGACACACAGATTATTAGAAATGGGTTAAAGGATTATGTGAAAGTTAGCCAATAAGAGGCTAGAGCTAATGGGCCAGGCAGTATTTCAATGAATACAGTTTCTGTGTAATTATTTTGGGAGTTAAGCCCGGGTGCCGGGAACGCAGTCCGCGCCTCCTTACTACATCCCAGTTACCGGGATGGAAGCATGTACCACCATGACTCATAACTTGAATTATATATTCCATCAAGGAACCAGAACATCATCCTCTTCAATTTCTTCTTATTTTTTTAGTAATTTATTTTTATTTTATGTGCACTGATGTTTTGCTGCATGTATATCTGTGTGAGGATGTTGGATCCCCTAGAAAATAGTCACAGATAGTTGTGAGCTGCCATGTAGATACTGGGAATTGAACTCAGGTCCTTTGGAAGAGCAGTCAGTGCTCTTAACCACTGGGCCATCTTTCCAGCCCTAGTCTCAATTTCTTATCTCTTAGTATCTCTCTCCTTCCAAAATTCCCCAATCAAAGAGAAAATTGAGAATGTACCTCATAGGTACAACTGTTCAGCATGTACAAAGCCCGAAGTATCCTCCTCCAAAAACCAAAAGAATGTCACTGACTGTAATGAGGTATCATCACGGCCTATGACATGAAAAATAATGTCATTTACTTACTACACATGTTGCACTATTGCCAAAATAAGTTATCTTGTTTTTAAAGCCCTGTAGTCTCCCTCCCTCATGACGCTGTCTTCACCACAGTAGGTTTCTCAATACACTGAAACGGGAATGGAGCAGGGCTTGTCACCTGGATCCCCTGCATCCTGATGCTGCAGGGCTGACCCGGGTGAAGCGAGCTGGTCCAGGTTGTCACCTGGATCCCCTGCATCCTGATGCTGCACCAGGAGCTCAGGAACACTCGTGTCATCCCAGAAGCTGCTCCCTCCTCTTGATATTGTTCACCACCGTCTCTAAGGGAAGGGCATACTGCTCCTAGAGGAGCCTTCTGGAAATGGAAGAGTTCAAGCAGTCGATATTCCTCTGAAGCTAATCTAAACTCTGGAGCGAACAGAACTTGGAGGGAGACGTGCTGGGGAACCACATATCTGACCTAGGAAAGTGAGTGAAGCTTCCTCACACTGCTCTGAAATGGGAAGGGCCCTTCCTAAGGTTCCGCCTGTCACCAGGCCATCCACACATCAGTGGCTTCTTACAGCGCTAACACAAGCAAAAGATTCTCTTTAGGCCCAAGACCATTGAGCTCTCCTCTTCTGGGCCCAGGAACCTCTCTCTCAACATCGGAGCATGTTTCATGTGCCCCACCTTCTCTGCACAGCCTGCTTTGACATTGATTTCACTGCTTGCTTTATTTTTGGAGATCATGGAGGGGAGGGGTTAACCAAGAGCTTCAGAAAGAAAACAGAAGTGGGAAATGCCACAAACCTTTCAGAGAAAAGGAGAAAGAACTGAAGATCTTTGTGGCTTTCATGGAACAAATGACCCACCTCCTACAGGTGGTCCCACCACTGTAGAAATAAACACAGCCCACAGAAGAATCTTCAGGTTTTCATAGATCATTTATACCCACCAAGACAATCAGGAACTATAAATAAAAAAGCAAATGAAAACAGGGACTGGAAAGGTAGCTCAGTGGTTAAGAATGCTTGCTATTCTTCCAAAGGATCCAAGATCAGTTCCTAGCACCTATGTAGTGAGCTGTAACTCACAACTGCCTATTAACTCCAGCTCCAGGGGCTCTGTCGCCCTCTTCTGGCCTAGGAGGGCATCTGCACTCATGT
The DNA here is from genome assembly GCA_004026605.1 of Ondatra zibethicus. NCBI lineage: Eukaryota > Metazoa > Chordata > Mammalia > Rodentia > Cricetidae > Ondatra > Ondatra zibethicus. The sequence continues at coordinate 23,272 of PVIU01021761.1, forward strand.
GCACATACCCACAGACAGACAGATACACATGTGCACACACAATTTCAAAACAAAATAAAGCTTTTAAAATAATCATGATGTAGGTACATATGTGCATGGCAGTTCAAGTGTTTGTGGGGCCAAGATATCAGATGTTCCTGGAGCTGGAAGAAGAATCACCATCTCTCCAGACCTAATTCTTTTTTTAAATAAGAAGAGTTTCATTATTAGCTCACAATTTTCAACTGTCTAATGTACTAACCTGGCATGGTTTTCTGATCATTTTTAACTAATAAGGAAATTTTCCTTACATACAACTTAATTATGTGATTTTGACTTAGGACAAATACAACCTTACTTCTGTTTGCCTCGCCCTTCTGTAAACCAACACACCCTCGTGCACAATTAAACTTTTCCTTCATTTCCCTGGTTTGAAAATCATCTCCACAAGACAGGTTTAACATCAATTTATGCATCCAAAATGATTTCATCCCCTGAAGCACTTAGGAGCCGTCTTTCTCAAATAACTGCATATATACATTTGTGGAATTTGATGACATTGCCTGGCTCTCATGAACGCTTAGATGCTGGTAAACATCACCCCACATGGAAGCTAAGAATTATGTAAAGCCACGCCCAATATCACCACAGTGCGGGCTAGACTACTAGGTGTGTGGAGACACGTGGCAGCCGTGGTTCTCAGCGAGAGATAGGTCAAGCAGTCTTTCATTACATATTTGAGCCTTTGGGCCGTGGGAGCCACCCTGGCATCTTTCTTATTTGAGCCTTCCGGTGGTTCTAGTTTCGCTTTGTTTTCCACAAGTAGCTACCTGTTTTTCTTCCGCTGACATCTTGTGACAAGGCTTTTTCTGTCATAGAACCAAGCATCATTGTTGAGAGTATCAATAAGGACTCTGGTCATGAGAATAGAATGCCTGCCCTGGATACCTACCTAACACTCCCCTGGGCCAGGTCAATCACCTGGCCAAGGAATCAGACCTAAGAAGGTGGGCTACTCTAAACCACACTAAAGAGGAGGTGGAATAATCTTAATGAGGCTCTATCTTTTCCTTCCCTGAACTCCCAGCCCTACAGACCACGCGGTCCAGGTGCTTTCTCAGTCCTAGCTGAGAAATGTACAACTTTTCTTTTTTCCTTGTTTCCGTCTCTTTCTTCTAGAGCCTAACCAGAGCTAACTATGTTTCTTCCAACACTTTGGCTTCCTTGCTCTTCTGTAAAGCCACCCTCCCCCTGCCATGTGCCTACTTGACACCCATGCTGGCTTAAACAGCCCATGTTTTCCTTTTTCTTCCCATTCTCCTCCTCTAGGCAGCGGCTGAGACTTACAGATTATCTGCCCTGAGGTGTTTTTCTTTTAAACTCTAAAAAATTGTCCTCCTGCTCCCATTAAAATCCATTCTTATTTTATTAATAAAACTCAGAGAAAGTACCCCCAAGGTCCCCTGCATCATCATCCTTGGGTAAATTAGGTAAAATGAAGTCGCCCAGTCCAGTGGTTCACTTATCAAAACCACCAATATTTATTTTAACTTTATATAGTAAGTATGGAACCCAGGGCCTTGTGCGGGTTAAGCATATGCTTTATACTTAGCTGCACTCCCAGCCCCCAAGATGACTTTAAATTCTATTTGTTTTCTATATTGTTTAAAAGCACTATTAATTTAAAAGCATTCAATCAACCTCACTGTACTTTCAATTATGTCAAACTGATCAATATAACCTCAAGCAATGAAACTAAGTATGTGCCAAAACCAGACTGGTGACATCATCTACATGCTAGAACAAGGGCTCCATCAGGAAAGCCAGCTCCAAATTAGCTAACTGTGACAACTGTCTGCCAGACTGTGACGTGAATGCAAAGGCTGCATCTTGGTTTAGTAACAGATCTCACCAGCTCATTGTATCTCCAGGGTGATGGATGGTCAATTGGTGTGTTGACCCTGTTACTTAGGATGAAAAGACTCAAATGTGATGGGGGAAATTATCAACCAATCACATCCAGTTGGGTGTGGCTACCTGAACCCCCAGTTAGATAAACAGAGAGAACACAGGTGCACGCTCTCTCTCTCTCTCTCTCCATGCCATGTTCGCGGGACGATAGGACTTCGGAGCTCCCATCCGTGTAGCGTGAGTCTCCCCTCTTTTCAGTCATTAAAAATACCCGTTCTTCTTGAGCTGGTTTGGTTGTTTATTGTACCGACCTAATTCTTCCACACAAATGCTTAACTCCAATAAATGTACCTTCTATCATCCTATTATTAGATGGTTTGCACATCTGTCAATAATAACTAACCAAACACACTCACATGCACACACGCACACTTCTTTTTATCTAAATGATTTTCTGCTGGTGTCCCTTGGTTTTCAAGGTCCAGATAAAACTATTGTTCTAGGATAAATGGCTGTATACCCATAAAATTCACACACTGAAATGTAATCCACAATGTGAAGGTATTTGGAGATGAGACATTTGGAGGTCAATTAGGTCACAAGAGTGGAGTCCATGAGAATGTCTCTCAGAGCTGGGAGATGCCAATCATGGGGACCTCAGCCGAGATCCCAAAGCTGGAGAGGATACAACTGTGTCCCAGGGAAAACTGCTGGAGCTCACCAGCTAGCCACACTAGATGGTAGATGACTAGCTCAATGAGACCCTGCTCAAAAACAGTAAGATGGAGACAGCTGAGAAAGTTGTTTACTGTTGACCTTTAGCCTCCACATGCAACACACATACATGCACACATGCGCACACACACACACACCCACACACACAAGACCCCAGAGAAATCCCTCACCTCCGCCACCTAAGGACATAGTGAAAGACTCTGTCTATGACCCTTGAACTGAACGGCCTAGTTTCTGGAAGTGTGAAAAATAAATTTCTGTTGCTTCTAAACCACCCAAATTATCATATTTTGTTTTATAAGCCAAAATAGACTAAAACTCTTGCTAAGCTAAAAGTGTTAGACATTTACTTTTGTATTGAATACAACAACTGAGGAAAATCAGTCATTATATGCTCTACAGAGGACATTTATAAAACAATCAACGACGATCATAAAATGTGAAACTTTTTAACTCAAATGAGTATTTCTTTTGGAATTAGCCCTGTGTTTTGAAGCATGAAAGTCGGGGTGGGTTGTAGACATTATAATCAGTTGTCAGTCAACACCACAGGGAAACCAACAAGCACTTGAAATAATAGGCAAGATTCCAATTTAACAACTTACTCAACACTGTTTATTCTTACTCTGGCTGACAGCCCACACTTGTATAAGTCAACTGTGCTGATGTATACATAGTTAACTCAATTAAATAAAAAGTTCCACAAGAGGGAAACATGTTAGACTTCATGGTTTGGTACCCACCTGTAGTGTCCTCAATTATGACATGAAAAAGAAATTGAGAGACAGGGTCTCGCTATGACTTCTGGCTAACCTGGAATTCACCATGTTGACCAAGCTAGCCTCAAACTCAGAGATCCCCTGAGAGCGCTGGGAGAGTCAAGAGGTGCATGGCCCTGCCCAGATCAACGTTAAATATTCTTTTTGAAACAGGATCTCTCTACGTAGCCCTGGCTGCCCTGGAACTCACAGAGATCCGCCTGCCTCTGTTTTCCAAGAGCAGGAATTGAAGGCAGGGATTCAAAGTCAGACACCAGAGATTAAGAGTTCAATCTCACAACCACTTCAGGTGACCGTATCGATTGGCTAGAGTAGGGATTCCCAAAATCAGCATTTTCGGGTTCAGCAACCTGTAAGAATGACCGCCAGAACTCAAGATAATGCTCTACTTGCCACCGCTGAAAACAGAGGAACATTTTAAAGGATAAACATGAATGCCCAGATGAAGAAACACACAAGGCAAGAGTCAGAAGGGTCTCAAGTATGGGCACCTCTGTCCTCTGGAATGGGACCTGCCTCCATCCAGTGCCTGCATATGTTTGGCAATCAGGGGAGCTCTTTGAACCCTATTCATTGGAGATTTCTTTTTTTTTAATATTTATTTATTATGTATACAATATTCTGTCTGTGTGTATGTCTGCAGGCCAGAAGAGGACACCAGACCTCATTACAGATGGTTGTGAGCCACCATGTGGTTGCCAGGAATTGAACTCAGGACCTTTGGAAGAGCAGGCAATTCTCTTAACCACTGAGCCATCTCTCCAGCCCCTCATTGGAGATTTCTGAGGACTCATTAGACAGGCATGATTAGTTAGAACATGGGCTACAAAGAATTACTATATCCATTAGTTCTTGTGGTGGTGAATGAGAACTGTCCCCCATGAGCTCAGGCATTTGAACACTTGGTCCCCAGTTGGTGGCTCTGTTCAGAAAAGTTTATGAAGTGCCACCTTGCTAGAGGAAGTATGTCACCTGGGCTGGGCTGGGTTGAAAGCCTTGCCCCCACCTCCCAGGTGGCTCTGCTTTAGGCCTGCTGTTCAAGATCTGATCTCTCAGCTTCCTGCTCCTACAGGCTTGCCACTCGCTACCATGCCTCTCGCCATGGAGGACTCTCAGCCCTCTGAAACAGAAAACCCAACTAAACTCTTCTCTGAAAGTCGTCCTGGTCATGGGATAACTAATGCAGTCCCTAGGCCCTAGAGTTGGAGTAGGGTCATCGGCTCCATCCTGAAACTATGCAGGAACTCCAGCCACCAGCCATTCCACTGGTATACCAAAAGATGCTGCGTGGGTCAGGGATTCCCAAGACTCTACACTAAGCATCAGGGAAGGGGTGGGGAAGGCAAATGACCATTTCTTGCTAGGTCACAGTGACAGTGGCAGAGGAGGTGTTATTTATAGGACAGTCACCTCAGCCAGCTGGGTAAGAAGTAGGTGCTGACTGGGGATCCAGAAAAATGGCAGGATTCTGGGGAGAGGGGGTCGTATGAGGGCTTCAGCAAGGGACAAATCCCGATTTCTTTTTTGGGAGGGGTGGTAGGAGGGGCTTCTGTACAGGACAAATCCCGATTCCTTTGGGGGGAGGGGGTTGGAGGGGCTTCAGCACAGGACAAATCCCAACTCCTTTTGAGGCTGCTTTGCCTGGTGGTGTGATCTGTATTGAGTTGCTTGAACTTCCTCATTAGCAAGGTGAGGGCTAATAAGACTTCTCTCATATAAATAACGTGCTTAGTGTTGGGAGCAAAGATTCCAAATGATTAGTCTGGGAGTGGAGCAAAGATTTCAAATGATTAGTCTGGGGTTCATGGACATCCAGAACCTAATAAGCCAGAGACACACAAGTCTCCACACCACTTTAGAATTAAGCAAATCCTTGGCTCTAGGATGAGACCCAGACAGCAATGCATTCTCATTGGGTTAAGAGACACAGTGGGGGCGGCCTAACCTGCCTCTGCCATTCCTTGAGGAGCACACTTCGTTGAAAGCCAGTTAACATGCTACTTGTACTGTCCGTACTACTACGTGTTCTACGGTACTACGCCTGTAGTAAGGAGGCTGCACTACAGGACCATTCACTAGCCGGGCAAGGGCCTGGAGATTTAAACACACGAAGACACACAGAGACATGGGTCATCCTTGAAACAAGAAAGCCCCTTTATTGTGTACCAGAGCCGCTTATATATGGATCCTTAACTGATAGCCAACCCTACCAGAAACCACTCCCGGGCCATCAGGAACTCCTGAGGGTCTCATGCTCAGAGCAGCTGCAAACACAGGAAAACAAGTTGTTTTGCTCAGAGCAGCTGCAAGCATAACAAGTTGTTTACAGGAAATTCAGGGTCTGGGTCCATAGCCCCCAACAGCTACTTGCATAGCCAGCCCTCTGCCCTCACATTGTCCCCAACAGCTACTCACATAGCCAGCCCTCTGCCCTCACATTGTCCTGTCACCCTGCTCTTCCCCAAACAAGCCACTGAAAACTGGAAACCGAGCTCTGCTGGACACAAAAGTCAACCATGTTATTAATGGTGCATGCTAGTCGCTGACCGTACTATTGTGGTAGCTGACAATGAGGTGGACATGGGAGGATCAGCACGGCATTCCTGCATTCCTGGGTGTGCCCCGCTGTCCCTAGAGGCATCAGGCAGGAATGCTGCTAAGCATCTCACAAGTAGGAAACTATGGTCCACAACAAAGGGTCACCCAGTCACCCTCACAGGGTTCCTGTCTAAACCACAGTGTGGGAGTTCACAAGTCCCACTCCCCAGTAAGACCTTTCTGTCAACAATGCCTTTGCTCCTTGGCTTTAAATTCTAGACACTAACCAGGCAAAAGGAAGGTGAGCTTTAAATTCTAGACACTAACCAGGCTAAAGGAAGGTGCATTTTGAAGGAAGTAAGCATCAAGTCGGACTCCTGGGACAAGTGCGTAGATTCTTTTCCTGTAAGACTACCTAGCTTCATTTGTCAGAGCCATGATTCCAAGCTGAGCGCCAGGGAGTTGGTGTCCAACCAGGGAAAGGGACACCCTCCCACACCCTGGCTGTGGGCTGCCAGGGATAGAACACAGGGTTTCATGCTAGGCAAGCATTCTGCCAGCTGAGCCACCTCCCCAAGCCCACCTTCAGCCGCCTTTACAGCAAAGCTAGAAGACCTAGAAGACGGCTCTCTTGCAATATTTATCACTTCCATATGTCTATTTATCTGTAAATATTTATTTAAATATGTAGGATCCATACTCAGTGGTAAATTTTAATGTGTGTATGTGTGTGTGTGTGTCTGTGTGTGTGTTTATGCTGCTTGGGTTTAAACTCAAAGGTGCTCATGGTGGCCATTGTTATATATGCCTTTAATCCCAGCATTTAGGAGGTAGAGGCAGACTGGTCTACATAGTGAATTCCAAGACCACCAGGGCTATACAGAGAAACCCTATCTTGGAAAAAATTTAAAAAAACAAAAACCAAAAAACCAACCCTTAAGGTTTCTTACATACTAAGCATTCTACCACCAACCACAAACTCTCAGTGCCTACGGCAGGAAATTTTAAAGAAACATGATTACAGTATATATTTTCTGTTGCTGGCTGCAACATTGTTGTTGGCGACCGCACCCAGATGTGGCCGCCATTTCGTGCTCCAGTTACCCGTAAACAAGTGCTTTGCGCATGCGCCTCTCCCAACAGGCGATGTCTGATCTAGCCTATCCCTGACGACCTGTTGATCTGGCGCCATGAGCTGACCAATTGCTGAATGACACCGCAGAGGCGAGAGAATTTTCTATATAAGCTCGCCGGTCTCGGTGAGCTGGGTCTCCTGTCCTCAATTGTAACTAAGCGCCTTAATAAAGCGTGATCGAGAAGAATCCTGTTGTCTGCGTCCTTTCTGCTGGCAGACGGGGAGCGACAATTTTCTTTTCTCTTAACATTGAGATTTATCGACTTTGTTCCCTCCAAGTCCAGCTAATTCGCTCCGACTGCTGTAGAGCACTAAAGCAGGAGCTTGAAAATCAACGGTCCTGCTGTGAAAGGCGTCGTTTCCACGTCTGAGTTCATGGCACGCACCTGTGTCAGCTCGCCCGGTACAGCGACACTCGGAGTTTGGATAGGCTTGATGTCTTAAGAGGCCATGGGCCATGAGCTAAAGAACAATCTTCAGCTGCACTCAGTAAGTAGGTTCTGCTAGATGCGTCAACTTGACACAAGATGAAGTCTTCC